>JAYJLV010000001.1:12275561-12287090 GCA_036873485.1 Torymus texanus | reverse complement strand
AAATGTGGACAAGCTCGCTGTTTACAAGGTACGGCGATGGTAAGACAGCGAGCAGCGAAAGCAAGAGAGAGAGAGATAGAGAGAGAGAGAGAGTGAGAGAGAGAGAGTGAGAGAGTGAGAGAGAGAGAGTGAGAGAGAGAGAGTGAGAGAGTGAGAGAGAGAGAGTGAGAGAGAGAGAGAGAGAGTGAGCGAGAGAGAGAGAGAGAGCAATCCACGCGATGCGTCAAATTTGCAGTCAAAATGGGCTTACTATAAATGTAGGTAAAACTTCAGTGATTATAGTTTTAGCAGAAGAGGAACTTTCTTACATTACGACTACCAATTGTACAATAATAGCGTAGATAGAGTATATACTATTCGTGAGCTCGGAGTAATTTTCGACTCTACACTATCATTCTCTGATCAAATTTCTGTCGTAGTTAATAAAGCAATACGAAGTTTTGGCTTTTTAAAGCGCTCTACAACCGACTTCCGTAGTATCGACATACTTATTTTTCTGTAAAAGCAACTTGTTTTACGTATTGTTCCATAGTTTGGCTACCCCACACCGCTCGCGCCTTTCGTCTCTTAGATTCTGTTCAACACAAATTTTTACGATATTTAACTTTTAAAGCAAATACCCCTATGATTTATGTTGATCATGACTTTGAGCCAGTTTTACGAAAATACCACTTGCTGAGTATTACCTCCTTATTACGATATTACGATTTACTTTTCAGTTTTAAACTAATGCATAATATCAGTCTCTTCCATGATTTAGTGAACGCGTTAACCATTAGGCCCTCCCTAGATAACATCCGTAATCAACGTATTTTTCAGGAACGCCATTGTAAAACCACTAGTGATTTTAATGCACCGAACTCCCGTTTAATCCGACTATGGAATAATCTTTCCAATGAATACCGAGCCATTGTATCTATCGGAACTTTCAAACACCATATACATTGGCAACTAGAGACTGTAGCTTAACTTTACTTGTATCTTTTCTTATTTTATTTTATTGTTCACTTGTAATATATATATATATATATATATATATCTCTTTATGTAATTGGGGCTAATAGTCCGATAAAAAAATAAACAAATATGTAGACTGGATTCGGTCCATCGTAAGTTCCTGAAGCACTTATCTTACAAATAGATTTGATTATATAGCTATAGATTAATACCTAAACGTAGATTTGTATTCGATTAAATCTATTCATAATTACAACTAGGCTATTTTTATGTATAAATATCTAACTTCTATAGACAAACACCCTATCTTTATTAATATCGTTACTTTGAAAGTTCAATAATCTCGGTTAGACATTTAAAAAAATAGAAATAAGAAAATTGTGGTATCCACTTTTAATTGTTATATATTTAGACTACGTAGAAATTAGAGTTCATTAAGTATTAATCTTTCAGAAATCACATCTTTCTTTTGCATCAAAAACTTTGTTAAGACGTCGAGTTTGGCATTCTATTAATATGGTTTTTTACTCGTAAAGCAATCTCGAATGAAATAAAATTAAAAAAAATGTTATAAAGTGAAATGCGACCATTTATTTAGTCCAAAGTTCAATGCAATTTTATATAACACATAAAAAAATATTAATTAAGAAATGTTTGTATTTCGCAATAAAACAATATTATCAGTATTTAAGGATTATATAACGATATCTTTTGATTGATTCGCCACAAGTAAGAAAATCTAGAATTAATAAATACAAAGAGTTGTAAAGAATATAATATTGCCGTAGCACTACATAAAAAAAAATCAATTAAAAAATAGATGCAAGCTTTTAAAAATTCTACGATGGCAAATACGAAAGTGGGACACGTCTATATCTGATCGATTCGTCGCCAAGTTATAATAAAAACTAAATCTCACAATCTTAATGGCAATTATAAAAAGTTCCCATCATAATCATCATTGTTTTCTCGCCGGGAAAGGAATACAAGTTTACCTACTCGACGGTTATAGATACAAACCCGACGGAAGATTACGGCAGGCGCCCACACGTGTGTGCAAATATCACAGGGACACTTATCTACGCCAACTCACATACGCGCAGTATATACCTATTCAAAGACGCAGAAAGCATTTTTTTATGTGAAAGATTAGCTGTAATTTACCGGTACGGGTGTTTAAGGCATCCATAGCTGTCCCTATACCGGCCGTACAGGGTGCCGTAGGAGACTCCGAGGATCTCGGCAGCAGTCTTCATTTCTAACTCCTTGCTTTTGATGGCGTCCATGACGCGCCGCGTGAACGGTTCCTCCCAGAACTCTTGACGCCTACCCGTCGTTAGGTAGTCGTTCATCTTCACCACGTCGCGGAACTGCTCCGGTATCGACATGTTCAGCGCGTTCGAGTTCGTCGATGTGTTCGCTGAAATTAAATTAAAAATACCATTGTTAGCTGTCTTAAGAGTACGTTTTGTCATGTATATAATTTCAAACTCGTCTCTTCGTAGATTCATCCCAAGATGATGTTGTACAAAGTGTTTAGAGTTTCTCCAGGTGAATGTTATTTGGGTTTATGATCGGATTGAAATGTGAGACAATAATTACAATTATTTATACAAATGTATAATTTAGTTTTATCTTTATATTTAATGGCGCACTTTCGAAATCCTGTGTACTCTTATACAAGGAAAAAGTTAGAATGACAAAAATCATGGTAATATTTTAAAATGAAATGAAAAATTCAGCATAAAAATTTGATAAATATTATTTGTAGAAACGTTATTAATGAATATTTGCACTTAAAGTTGCCAATGCAAAAGTAAACAATAATTTGCGTGAGATAATGAATTAATTTATTGGTTATTTTCAAAACCGACGAGTTAAATTTAGAGCTTAGAGAAAGCAATAGCTATAAAAGCATATAAAATGTGTATAATTAAAGCTTATTTCACCTGTTTATTTTAGCTATAAACCAAATAATTAACGATGAATAAATACAATGATTTATTTTCTTGTTTCATGATTATTTCGCATTGTTTATCGGACATATGAAAAATAAATTGCACAAAACCAAACAAAAAAAGTATTTTAAAAATAAAAACGCCTAGTCAGACGCGCGTGCTTGTAGAAATGGTTACCTAAGTTGCAGATAAAGCAAAAAGTCTATATATATAAAAAAATAAGCTGAGTTTGTCGAACGTCTGTCTACGAACATAGAGATGAGAAATATAAAGAATATAAATGATCGTTTTAAGTTCTTCCCACCTCCCTAACTTGTAAAACTGCATTAAAAAAATTACCCCTTGCACAATATGAATTGTTTTCAAACAAAACGACGTTTTTAAATTGAACCTCTAAAAAATATATGCTTTAAAGATTAAATTAGAAATTAAAATTTGTTATAGAAAAATTAACTTTGTTATATGTCTACGATTTGTACAAACATTTTCAAATTTATTTTAGGTAAGCAATTACAACTGGACAAGAGTTGATAAAATTCATTAAGATTTTAATTTTCTAATGTGACGATAATTTTTAAATAAAAATTGATGATGTCTTTATGCATTAGAAGACCCTGAATGGTAGCTGTGTATCGTTTTCATGTCAGCCACATGAAAAAATTTGTACTTATTATCTAATAAAACTATCTTCCAATAAAATAAAAGTATTAAGCCAATCGAACATACCGTTTTTCTTTAAAAAATTCATAAATTAGGACCTACTTTTCAGGCGGAGAAAGGTGACCCCTCAACCTGAAATCGTACAAATATCCTTTTAATTTATTTTAATTTCGTATGCATTTCTATTAAGCGAAAAATCATTCCATTAGGTTCTTCTATTTCGTAATATTGCAGAAATAGATTTCATTCAAGTGTATGTTCGTAAAATGTAGGTTCAACTTTTAAATTTAGAAAGACATATAATGATATTCTTCAAATTTCAAACATATACTTGCATAATCTTTATAGCAAATATTTATTAGAGCATTAGTAATTTTCGAATTCTATATGATTGCAGAGTTATTTAAACCTTTTAAAGTATAATTAAATAGATGGCGTAGGCAATACATTGAATTTACAAATTTAATGTTGAGAGTGTGTAAAAATTCTATCTAAAATCTTGAAACATTTTAAACATCAGCAGCAATCATACAAATTAAACACATTTATCGTTTGTTTTTCAAAGAGTAAGATTAGCAGTTCTATAAGCGTTATTATTAACATGACGACACAGATTCTTCTGATTAAATACAAAACACTTTCCATATCCTAATCTTCCTGTCATTAAACGCGGTTTAAACAAACAAAAATTTTTGTATAAAAATAACTGTTAAGATAAAATGTAAAATCTAAATATGAGAAAATTGCATTACATTCCTACTTTTCATTCTAAAATTCTTCGCTTTAAATTAAACGATAGGCACAAGAACTTAAGACTTTATTGCTATTGAACTCAGCCTTTCGAATTCTACTACTTTTATTTTTATTATTTTAATTTCTTAGCAAGATGTTTGAACTATAGATTTATCCCTAATTAATTATGTTTATATATATGAAGATTCTCGTAAAACTATATTTCCGTTATTCCCTAGTACACAAGAGAAAGCTGTTAAAACTGGACGAAAATGGTAAATAACAGGTGAAATATGAACAATGTTAGAAATTCTTGATAACGGTTCTCATTAAACTCACCTTTCTTTTCCTGGTCCTGCATACTGTCGTCTTTCGGCATATACGAGAGTTGCTAATGTGGACACATAAATAATAATTAGAGCACGTTCTAAGACCATAAGTAAAATAAGAAAATAAGCAAAAACTTACAATGGGCATCGGTGCCTCATTACTTTCGGGCATCATCTCTTCGTCCCAACTTTCGTGGTCACCTTCGCTCATTTCCTCCTGCTAGTTAAAGAGAAAAACACAAAACATATCTAGTGAATTCCCTTTATCATAATTTATCGCTAAATAAACGAGGCGAATAATTAATTCATGATTACGATGTATATGCGTCAGTGAATTTCAACGTGCAAATGACAATTAGTACATTAGTTGATACAGACGTGACTGGCGCTCGCGCGAGCTCACACGGGTCGATTTATCGTGCAAAATCACTGACAAAGTATTGTAATCACGATCGCGCGCTCGCGCGTGCACACACTGGCTGAATATCGAAGCGTGCGCGAGAGCCGAAAATTGCGCTCTATGATTGCGTTTAATAGTTAATACGTTCTATGTAATTTTCAAGCATTTGATAAAGTTCGGCATATTGAAAATCATGTCAAAAGTAACTCGATTAAGTCAATTTCAGTCTTTGCGCTCTGGATGGAAATTCAATCGTATCAAGTTTCATTAGCCTCCTTCCACAGGTTAAATATTGTGAAGAAATCACTTTTATTAATTAATGCGAAAAGAACTGATTTCTCAAAAAATTAAATGAACTTAATAGATACCTTATATAACACGAGATTGTAAATAAATAACTGATTTAAAACTTCAAAAAACAAGGCGAATTAGAGCTTTTATCTACACGTCTGAATAAATGAGTCGGTTATGTAATTACAGCTGACATAATTTGAATACTTTGTCATTTTTGTAACTACAAAGTGCGATGAAGCCGTACAGCTACGTGCATTAGTTTATCTAATATAATGCAAATTAGTTTCATGAGCTCTCGAGGCAGTGTGCCGACTGAGGCCTTATAAAAAATTCCGGTGAACATGCAATAGGCTGTGCTTATATTGAAAACTCTTTCTTATCAAATCTCATTAAGATATGCACGCGACTTCGACGGCTAACGAGATAATTGCAGTTTTTATGTTCTTAATCGCCTTTTCAGCTGGTAGTTTTGTAAAAGTTTTGCTAAATTATCAAATAAATATCGGAAATGATGTCTGTAACATAAACTGTTATGACGTTTGTAAAGTTATTGTTTTTCTAATGAATCTTGAACAATAATTAAGCTTTCTGTAATTAATATATGTATTGTTATTGCATTTTAAGGTATATTCTACAAGACAGTAATGTGTTACCAAAGATGACGCAAATCCGAAACTTTTCGTAAAAGATTCAAATAGCAAGCCATGCACTACACTAACACGCGATATTTCGTTCCTTAAATAGAATTGAAATAATTTTTTAATCCACTGCGAAAACATTTCTCTACTGATAAAACTTATACAGCTACGTAAGCATGCTTAAGCATTTAATAAATTACAAAATACAGAAAACTAAATAAATTAAATCAATAATAAGTACAAAATATATTCATTAAAAAAAAAGAATCAAACGTGCAATAAAAATTATTTAAATTTAAAATTCCTTCAACAGAGTGAAATCAGTTTTGAAATTTTGTAGTTTGGATTAAACCTGAATATCAAAATCTCTGTATCGTGTAAACAATTTTCTAGTTGCATCACGTAGCAAGAGGAGTGAAAGTACAAAATTATATACTCCTGTGTGTTCGATAATATAATTTAAAAGCTTATCATATCCTCGGTCGAAAACTGGTACGGGCAAAGCATGATGATGAAAACATATCGTGTGTGAGGATCATTTCAGAGCGTCCGGGAGAACGGATAGTCAGTTTTAAACGTCGCTTCGCTTAATATACCGCTGAACACTTATCAATGAAGATAATGGGATTACTTTGAGTCGCGTGAAATTTCAATTCGTAATGACAATATTTACATGTACTAATTAATCTTAATTGGAATCAGATTATTATTTATGTTTTTTTTAAATCATCTATAATATTATCCGATTAATATTATAAATAATATTACTAGAAAAAAAAACAAAATTCGAAATTCAAACTCAATATATATTCTTATACGAAAGATCTTACCGTATTAATGTAATGTCAATAAAATTCATTTGAACAGTAACTAAATAAACAACCAACACAATTTAAGTTTCCCACGACCCGAAACGACCACTGACCCCCGGTGCCTCTCCCAACCTCTCCATCACACACGCACAGCCGCGCTTCAAGACGACGGCCTCTCCGATGATCAATGAAGGGTGAAGTAAAAAAAAAGGAGAAAAACTTTAGGGCCATGCAGACGAGCGCTCGGCCGCCACACTACTGCCTGGACTAGTCTAACCTTGCTAGCGGATAATGTGCAGTCAGTGCCTACATTGCCGGTGATACAGGTGATCTTGGGCGTGAACACATCGTGAGCCGAGGGCGGATCGTCGAGAGGCGGCCTGCCACGGCGCCTTTGCTTCGGCGGTGGCGGTTGCTGCTCCTCCGGTTCCATCACGCCCTCGCGCAGCACTGTCTCGACGCCGGGAGGCCCCGAGCCTGGACTGTGGCCGCTGTTGCTCAGGTCGTTCTGGCCCGAGTCGCTGCGCCAGCTCACCTCCGCCAGGCCCTTTATGTGCAGGTCCTCCGCCGTCTTCAGCAGCGACGATAGCCTCGTCTGTAAAAAGAAATGGAAATTCGGTCAAGATTTTTTGTTATAGTATCGAGGGTTCTGTATGATTGTCGTAGAGGGAATTTTTTAATGTGTTGTTGGATGAAAAAGGTTTTTCGGTATATCGAGAAAGTTAATTTTAAGTATGCGAAATACCACGAAGTAATTAGCGTTTGCACTTTTTATAAACTTAAGTATAGCGATATGTATGATAATCTGTATTATGAGATGAGAGATTTTCATTATTAAAAAACATTTTCAAAATAGAAATTTAAAAATTTATTAGGATGCTTTTAAAGGAGGTAATTGTAATTTTTAATAGATGCTTATATATTATACACAAAGTATCCTCGTACTATTTTATTACTGGTGTAAAAAAGGCAAACGCCGTCTGGAGTGGCTATCTTTTTATGTATCTTTATGAATCTGAATCATTAAACAGGCGAACCACAGATACATTATTTAGATAATTAAACTATATGATTTAGTTTATAAATAACGTCTGGCGTAAATAATTTACCATGAAATATTATCTTCGCTGAGATTTATTATTTAACGATGAAAATAAAAATATGAATTATACCGAAACTTTGGAGATAAAAAAGTCTGTTTATTTTACTTAATTTTCAATTAGAGTTAATGAAAAATACTTTCTTGGCCATAGTATTAAACTAAAGATTTACTTTAGAAAGCGGGCAATTATACTACTTAGATTAAAAATTTCTACTTAACATAAAAATCAGATAAATAATTGCCATGAAAATTTTGCAATTACGAAAAGTACTCCGCGATTCAATTAAAATTTAATTAAAGATTAACTACCGGCAGCGAGCGAGCGCGCGGTTTTCAAAGCAAAATCCCCGGGTAACAATTTTTCGTGGGAAAAAGGAGCGCTAGAACTATTCTCTCTCTCTTTCTCTCTCTCCCTCTCTCTCTCTTCTTTATTCTCGAAAGAAAAGACGCGCGGCTGACTTTCTAATCGAAAGTTGGCAAAATAAACAGCTATATCTTGTCTAGATTGAAAATATGAAAGGACCTTAATCAGCGTCCCGTTTTATTTCACTCGACGCTCTCGTTCGACGATTTTCAATTTAACTTATAACATCGATCCGCGGCTTTATAAATATTTCATAATCAGTTTCATATATACTAATTTTCTGCGCTCCCCTTTATTTGTGTAGCTGTTTTAATAATAATGCAGGAAAGGGTAATTTTATTATCCTTATTATTTTAATTAAAAGCTGCTTATTTTTTATAAATCCTACCGTATCGCGCGGCAGTCAAGGTATAAAATAAAAGATCTCAGTTTATTTATATATAAATTATATTTATATGTGAATAATAATTTCTGGACTCGCCATAACATTATTTAATAATCCTCGCGGGATTAATTTATTTTTCTCTCTTTTTTATTTTTAACAAAAAGGCACACACGGCATTAAAAAAAAGGCATTAAAGATTGCACGCATTAAAATTTTGCTTCGTGTGGGTGGGGGGTTCGCTTGACGCTTTTCGCGCTTTTTGCTTTAAATATTAAATAGATTGAATCCAGTCGAATTAAGATGCAGAATGCTTTTAATAGCATTTGAAATAATGTCACATCCAAAATGGAAATCGCCTACTTTGCATTATCAGTGCCTATTTAAAATAAATTTACTTGGAGAGAGGCTGCCCCTCTTTGCTCTCCCTCTTTCTTTCTCTCTCTGCCTCCCGGCCTCCTGCTTTTTATAGCAAAATTATTCTTCCCCCCCTGCACTTTATGGTGCGCATTTTTTATTGACTTTCGCAATTTGAAATATAATTTTTGATATCGCGCGTATATTATAACATTTTGCACATTGTTCACCTATATTAGTCGCGTCATTGTGCAGCTTTTAAAGCACGCGCGTTTTCTTTTTAAATCAATATTCGCGCAAAATCTATACGTAATTAATAAATATGGTATGCTCTAACAATGCATTGTAGGGCTGAAAATGTCTGTTAAGCAAGCAAATAATTTTCAACGAAAAATAGCATGAATTTTAATTATGACTAGCTAGAACAAATAACAAGGAAAAATTCCGAAACTCTCCCAATTATAAATTTCTCATTCCCCCGATAACCCACGCGAACGCGCCATGGAAAAACATGAAAAAAGAAAACAATAACCATAGGTCATCGTATTTGCTTAATAGAATTAAAAAAGCCAAGGAAAATCGTCTAATTTAACTCTCAAAAGTATGGGTGGATCGATATTGTTTTTAACTTTCTTGTATGAATAATGTTCAATTCATTAGGATGTAATCTAAAAGAATAAAACGGAAAAGCGAACGCGAATGAATAATAAGACCAAACAAGCAGTGTTTCCGATTGCAATGCAGCAGAATCTATAAATTTTGTAATTAACAGTAGTAACATGAAATCGAACTAATCAATACAAGGCAATCACGAAATTGGCCTCCTAATACACAACTTCTATTTCATCGACATAAATCTTCCTATTAACTTCAAAACCAATTTTGTACGTGTAAGGAAAATGCAACTTCTACTATGAAAATTAAAACAACCTTCTCGCATTATCACCAACCTCCTAACGATTCGGTCATAATATCGTTAAAAAAAAAAAAAAAAAAAAAAAAAAGAATATCGTACGGTTCACTCGGCGCACATCGAGTCATCTCGTCTACATCGAAACGGGGCGCTCTCGTTGCTCTGGGTGCTGATAAAAAAGGGGAGCGCGAGACACAAAAGGCAGCCGCGTGCTCGTAGGGGTGGCGACAATGAATCCAATTATTACTTGCTAATTTTCACGGCGATAATGTCGGCAGCTCGTACGCGCGCGCGCTCTGCTGAATGTCAAATAATGCAGTCGAGCGACAAGAGAGACAGGAGGGGAGCAAGAGAGAACTTTCTATTCTAAAAACGAAGGCCGCGTATACATGCCATCATCGTCGTCGTCGTCGTCGTTGTCGTCGTCGTCGTTGCCGTTAGAGAGCAATGTTAAACAAAGTTTTTGTTTCGAGTATCGGGGTTAATGATCCTTTTCGCGTTGCGAGGCGCGACGGCTGAATGTAAATCAACGTGGGAGAGTAAACGCGGAGGTTACTACTACACTATCGGATATTTTACGTGCGTGCAAGTAAAGGAGAATCGGGTTGAACTCGACGAAAATTTCTTGACGCTTTTGTCATGTCGATTCGCAAAAGGGAGGAAGAGAGAGAGAGAGAGAGAAAGAGGGAGGGGGGAAAAATGAGGTTCTCGATTGAATTTTTAATGGCTAACCTTGCGATACTTGCGCCGCTTTACGAAGGACAATTTAAAGATTTATTCATTTTTAATGACGATGATGGAGATTGAAAAAGCAATATTGGAAAATCAAACTGTATTTTATTTAAAAAGATTGCGAGAACGACTCGCTCATAACTTTCACGGTGCTGTATATAAATATATCTCTCGCGAGACCTATATTTGCCTCATAACGATTTTTATATATGTGTACCTGAAAAGTGTCAACCATTTTCTATTTCGATATGCACGAATAACTATTTTACCACGTTATTTTGCAAGTACTTCTTAAACGACCGGCTATTTCAGCTGCACAGTTCAACGTCTGGAGAATATCGGTTTTTATTACGTGAAAAATCTCTTTTGAAAACAAGGATAAATCATTTTCTCGGTGTAATAAGTATATACACAAACACACACGCGCGCGCGCGCGACTCGATCTAAACATTAGAAAATTGCATAACAAATGAAAACTTCTCCCACCTGAGTAGTCGCTCCAACAAAGGTATTTTCGTTTTGAAATTCAAAGTAGGTTACCGAAAACGAGATTCAAGACAAGAGGCAAAATTGCTTTTCACACTGATTTTCAAAATACTTGACCCAGAATACAAAGTATATACACGGTTGGCGTGACATGGAAAAATAGTGAGCATCGCTTTTTTATTTTGGAAAATCTATTGTTTCCCATGTACATTAGAAGAAAAAAATAGACACTTAATTTCGGTCATTTGCGTTTAGTAATGAGTTTACGATGATACCGGCGTACAATTGTATACGCGGTTTGTTCGGGACACCCTAAGTCATCGATCGGCCTATCAGAGGAGGAAGAGAGAGAGAGAGAGAGAGAGAGAGAGAGAGAGAGAGAGAGAGAGAGAGAGAGAGAGAGAGAGAGAGAG
>JAYJLV010000001.1:12254614-12269873 GCA_036873485.1 Torymus texanus | reverse complement strand
TTTTCTAAATAAACGCTTCAATGTTAATTTATAAAATAATAAAAGTCGGCTGATTTTAGGTATCACATGGCCTTAAACCATTTACGTATAAAATTTATTACCTAGTTTAAATTCAAATTTCGCTATTGTATTCTAAATTGTAGTGTTGTTCTATTTATCTTTCCAATTATTTTAAACATAAATGTTATAGAAGCATTGATGTCTCCGAATAAAAATAAAGTGGGCTTGTTCAAGTCCCTTATCTTTATATTGACATGAAATAAACAATTGAAATATATGGTTCTATACTGCAACTCTTCGTGAACTAAAAAATAAATGTCATTCAATTTCTAAATTTTGATTTACTACAAAAAATGTTTGCCTTCCTCTTCAAAATAATGCCATATTATATATTTTTTTTCTCAACTTCCATATAATCGATGCCTGCATAAAATACCTCAACTATCGCGCGACTGCGTATTAGCAAACTTCGACGGTACTGTGTATAGTAGTAACACCCCCGCGAGTCACTGCCGCCGAAATTCGCGATCGGCGCGCCCCACCCGCTTAAAAAAACGTAAGAAAGAACGGCGCGAAGAAGGAGAGAAAAGCGAAAAAGAGAAAGAGAGAGAGAGAGCGAACGTCGAGGCCAGTCAATAGCCTGAATATTTAATGCCAGCACTTTCGTATTGATTTTCTCGATTTTTATGTCTCCGCAAATAAGATCGTAAAGGCCGTCGCCGGCGCGCGCCTTCACCGTTTCTTTTTTTTTACTCTCTCTCTCTCTCTCTCACTCTCTCCAGCCGCCCCCGACGACTTTCAACCCACCCGGCCACCCCCGCGCGCACCCGCCCGCCCGCGCTCTTATTCCGGGGGCAATATAACGCTTTATTATGGCCCCCGACGCTTTTTACGGGGGGAAATACGGGCGATATAAAAAAATAAATTATACTCGCGAAACTCGCGGCAGCACCGGAGCACAACCGAGCGAGCTTTTCATATCGGCTTCATTACGAGCCTTTTCCTTTTCCCCTTTCCCTCTCTCTCTCTCTCTCTCTCTCTCTCTCTTTCTCTCCCTCCTCGTTTCTCTCTCCCCCTCCTTTAACGTCGGCGGACATTAAACATTTTATTATGCCGAACAAAGATCTTCATTCCGCGAGGAAGAGAAGAAGGAGGAAAAGAAGTAAGAGGTGTGGGGAAGGAGGACGTTAGAAGACGCCGCGCATTGGCGCTTGATGAATTCGGAGCCCCTTTTAATTAAGGGGATTGTCCATTGCTCATATATATATATATATGACAGAGTCTCTCTCAAATAGAGAAGTCAAAAAATAGATTTTTTGAAACTCTCAGAAAATGTTCTGTTACTTATTCTAGATACCCCTGAATTTTTTCTAATTTTTTGACGCATACTTTCTGATAAATTAGAGGTCAAAAACTGATTTTCGATGATTTTTTGCATTTTTTGCCGATTTTCATTAATTTATAACTTAGCTGAGAAAATTCTATTAAAAAAACTATTCTTATTTCTATTGTGTAAAATGTTTTCCTGAGGAGTTATAAATTAATGAAAATCGGCAAAAACTCATCAAAAATCAGTTGTTGACCTCTGATATATCCAAAAGTATGGGTCAAAAAAATCTGAAAAAATTTAGGAGTATCCGGAATAAGTAGCAGAACATTTTCCAAGAGATTCAAGAAAATTTATTTTTTGACTTCTTGATTTGACACAGACTCTGGCATATATATACACACACACACACACACACCTATACCTTACCTACACCCGAAACCTACACACTAGTAAAACACGCCCGCATGTGATGAAACTTTTGCCCGACCGCGCTGATTGACGTTTTTCTGTTTTTTCGCGCGCCGCGTGTTATTTTTTTTTTTTTTTTTTTTGTCTACGCCCGCCGCCGTTGCTATACTGCGCTTTTATGAAAATGTTGCTGTGTTGCATCTCTCCTCGTGCTCTCTGTCTGCTGATTAAAAAGCCAGGCGAGCAGACGCGGCGTCGGGATCGGATCGAACCTTTCGGTCTGCGGCTCGTTTTTTGGCTGATTTTCAAATATCAGCGATGGCTGTGATGCCGGTATAGGGGACGGGGGGTATATGTATCGGGATCGAGGAGATTTGCTTAGTGCTTCGGTCCCAATTTGGTGAGAGACTCGACGAGGATGCTGCTGTTGCTTTTTTTGTCGACCAATGGACGTACGGCGTTACTTTTACGTGATTGGCTAGAAGAGATCGCGAGAATCCGATTGCGGATAGGATCAGTGCGGGGGCGCTTTTTAATGAAAAATTTCGTAAGTGCAGAGCTGTTGGAAGCGGGAAATTAGTTTGGTTCTAGGATGCATTACCAAGAAATGCAAATGCCTGATTGGGTAGTTCTTGGAAATCATATTTTGCAATGCACACGGAACATCCTTTCGCGTATATGACATGGATTCGTAGAAAAGAAATTTAGCAAATTGATAATTTTCGTTTCCATCGTTGTCTGTTTTTTTCCTCGTCTGCAACATTTGTTTAATAATTCATGAAAGCTGGTTGTTTCTTGTACACAAGCATAAAGCCGCGATAATAATGCAAGTGACACGAGCGAGAGAGCGCGCACGCTTATATATTAATATGTGCATTTATCATTAATAAACGCCGTTGTATGCAAATCGGACCGTGATAAATTATTAAATACCGATTATTTTTGCATCTTCTTTGCGTCGCCGCGACGCCTGACAGACCGCGACAGCACGGGAATTTTCGAAAAAAAGGCTCGATATTTCATTAATCAGCGAAATGCAGCGGTATATAACTCGTTTCCATGAATTTTTATTTGTGCGTGCGCACACGCGAACTGAGCCACACGAGCGGCTATAATATAACACTAAAATTATTATTTGATATATTTCGCCATTCAATCTTTATTTGAAAGAGAACATTTTTTCCCACCTTCCCCCGTATGCGCGCGCGCTGTTCTATTTCGTTTTTCGTTTATCGCGTATATAAAAGTCGCGAGACTAATGATTATCGATATAAATTCATGAACTGTTTTTATTGATATTTTTCAATACCTTCCTCACTCTCTCTCTCTCTCTCGTCCTATGATAAAAGGCGCGAGCAAGAGAAAACGGGAGAAAGACAGAGAGAGAGAGAGAGAGAGAGAGAGAGAGAGAGAGAGAGAGAGAGAGAGAGAGAGAAAGCCTCACTCCCGCCTCTTTCCATTTATTGTATTTGTAACGGAAACGCAATTTCTATTTATAATCCGAGGCGTACGCTTGCGCGCGCCGTAAATATCCTTTTGCATTCGCCTTTTATTCTCCTGGCAAAAGGGTTTACTTAAACTTTTATTCTTCAAACATCATAAATATTTTTTCATTATTGCAGCACGCAAAAGGAAATTTCTTTTATAATGGCCTCGTTCGTTCGGAAACTAGAAGTTATATGATTGCGCGGGTGCGCGGCCGAGCGAGCGAGTATCGGACTATCGTAAAAAAATGAAGCGTAATTTTGAGAAAAGCTCGTAAAGCGCTAATCCCATTTTTAAGATATATATATATGTGTGTTTCGAAAAAATAAACTTTGTAATTCGATATAAAAATTTTAAACACTGCCGTGTCGACCCTTTCCTACTACTACTATAGCCCCCCTCCCCTACTAACTTAACCCCCTCGCGTAAAACGAACGATGTATTACGTTTTCCCTATTGTGGGACATAAAAAAAGAAAAAAGTTTCATATTTTTTTTTTCATGGTCTTCGTTTTCGACGATTTATTGCTTTCTTGATGAAACAAGTTAGGCACCGCGTCGCGATAAGATCCCGAATTCCCATAATTCGACCGATCGAAATTCTAAATCTATAACGGCACAAGGACCTTTTTTCCGCAACTATATGAGTATCAATTTTACTAATATACCTCGCGCCGTTATCTTTCTGGGAGTACTTTCATCTCACAAATAAAATAATTTCCTTAAAAATCTCGAAAGTTAATTAATTAATCCATAAAAGCGTTTAGAATTTACATGAGAGATGTGAGTTGTAAATTGCGTCAGATTCCATTCAACTGTTATAAATATATACACATCGATACATAATACAGACTTGGTATACTTGGCGCAATTGATTTAGATATAACCAGTTTGCGGAGAAAAATAATGCAAAACTTTCTAAAGCCTTAAAACTAATTGAGCATAGGTGCAAATTTTACGTTTAATATACGATAAATCACTCGCGTAGAGTAGACGAAAAAAGATCAATACTTACATATTATATCACATGACTTAGCGTATACACAAGCGCGCGCGCGCGCGCGCTTTCGACAAATCAACAGCAATAATAAAATGTTGATACGCAGAATTTTGTGCGCGAACAGTCGAGAAAATACTTATGTCGTAAAAGTTATTGCAAAACAATAATAATACCGAATGGAGCTACATTCCTCTTATGTGTAACGCGAGAAAAAAAGAGAGAATAAGGATTGCAAGGTAACGCGGACCGGAGGTAGCAAGGCTCGAATTGCTTTTACTTTAATAAATTCAAAGCCGTGCGCGCTTGCGCTCTTCTTCCTCCCAATATCATTTATCATTTTCTTTTCAGCTCTTATAATTAGTTTAACGGCCGGGGCGTAAAAGAAGCGCGTCTTTACGGCGGCGCTCGTTGATTAAAATTTTTTTTAATTCGCAAAACCCAATGCGCTCCCGATTATATATATCCCCCGATGGAATATCAGCTATGCGCGTAAAGAAAAGCGCAATTCCACCCTCCTCCTCCTCCTCCTCCTCCTCCTCCTCCTCCTCCTCCTTCTCGTCCGCCGTTAACCTTTCGTTTATTGTTGCATTGTAATTCGCCGCGTTTTTACAAACGCACAACCGTGCGATGATAATAAATTTTCTCCCTTCTTTCGTCGCCGCGCGCGGCCTCGGGAAAGCTTTCGCGGAAAGCGACGGCAGCAGCGGCAGCGGCGGCGTCGGACTTAAAACTTTGATCATAAAAAATTTATGTACAAAGCCGTAAGAAGTATAAAAAGCGCGAGATAAAAAATATAAAACGAGAGGAAGGAGCAAGCGCAGAGACACGAAGAAGTATAGCGGAGAATAGGCGCGTGCACGACCGAAAATTTCACGAGTCTCGAGTCGTAAAGGAGAAAGAGAGAGAGAGAGAGAGAGAGAGAGAGAAGCGTCGAGTCACACGGCGATCGCCGATATTATTGATCGGTACGCTCGTGTGCGGAGCTTTTTTTGCGCCCCCTCCCGATAATGCGAGGAAGAATAACGTGAAAGGGGCAGCGAGTACGCGCAAAAAAATTTAGCAGTTTTTACGTTTTTCTACGAGAGAGAGAGAGAGAGAGAGCGAGAGAAGGAGGAGAGATGGCAGCTTAGCCGTCCTATTTTAGCGAAGGTAAAAACTTCCTTACGATACAGCCGATAATACGTGCAACGCTCGCGCGTCCAGAATAGATTGTTCTCTTTGAGAGCCGTCTGTTTTGCAGATTACGCGAGCGTCGCACGTGTTCTATAGCTATGTACGCGCACTTTTTTATCAGGCACTTTTCAGCGCGAAATACCGCCGCCGTCGTTGCCTGGTTTTTTGTCAAAGCGACGACCCTTTGACGCTCGGAAGTTTGGCCGTTTTTGCCCCGAGGACGAATGTATAATTTTGCATCGCGCGCCGCGATTATATATGGTGGTCTTGACAATGTTCTGCCGTTCGAAGAATATCTATATACCAGAATGATATTTTGAAAAATGTATATATATAGAGATTTCGAAAAAGACATCGTAATTTTTGTACGCGCGATATTTTTGTTTTATGTAGCCACGCCGTGGAATTTCGAGTATACATACTTTCTGGTATACAGATTTTTGACAGGCAAATATATAACGACGCCGCAAGGACAGCGCACGAGTCTGCATTATTTTTGTACTTTCTTCGTATGTACGCACCACGCAGTCCCCGTGGCAATATATTTTTCCGGATATTTTTCTATAATATATGCCTGTTTTTAATACAAAATCAATGTTTTTCTTCTGCCTTATGTTTGTATTTCCGCTCTAACATTTTTCTCGGAACGATTCGCCGTTTGTACGTTTCCCACTGGCGAATATGTGTGCGTGGGTATACGTGTATATATATAGAAAGAACGCGCACGCACGCGAATACACTTTTCTCTCTTTTAGAGGTATGTTTTCACTTTAAGATGAATTTTTTTAATATAATATGTGACATTCTATTACGGAACTGGGAATGAGATTTTATAAAAGTGAAAATACAATTTTAAAAGTCCATTTCTACAATTACATTTATGTCAATTAAAATTAACTACGCTTTTTATTATCTGATTAATTCCTGAAAAGTCACTCACTCTGCATTTAATTATTGTTCCGTTCACTTTGTACTTGAGGCGAATTTTGCCTTATTGAATTGAAATTAATTTTTTGTTCATCATGTCCGTGCGTATCAAGTGAAATAGAAGAAAAATTAATTTTAATACCATTAAATCGTTATCTTTAAATTGATTAAGCCGAATAATTAAAAGTTGAAATTATGTCAATTTTAATTACCGTTTCCTAATTTTCAGAAAGAAATAGCGGAAGCATCTCTCAAATATTTTTAATTAAAGATTCTCGGTTCATTTTATATATATTTTAATTTTACCTAATTATATATTCAATAAATTCACGTGACTTTTACCAAACAAATATAGAATTATAATTTATGTATCTTATTGAAATTCATTATTCATTACTTTATATTTAATCGAATTCTGCCCCATTTGACAAAGAAAAATTTTAATTAGTTTTCAATATTATAACTGTGATTGCAAAGTCGAGTTGAAAATAAAAATATATTACAAAAACGATAAATCGCTTCTGAAAGCTGCAGCAACAAGGAGTAAAATGGCAAAGATAGCTCTATACCGAAAGAAATGTTTTCAAGAAGAATAACGGATCTATTATTTACGCTCGATCTCTTCCTGGCTTTGTAAGAAATATTTCGGTTCTTCTCTCGAGTTCAATCTATACTTAAAAAATGGGATTTTGAAATAATTGAATCTTACATAACGGTATCTACGGAAAACTGTTAAAACGTAAATTAAAATTTATAATACCGAATATAAATTCCTTCTTCGAACTAAATAGAAATTTTTTCAGTTTACGTAACCTAAACTATCAAAAACTATATTCTTCAAAGAAATGACGAAAGAAAAACCGACCGCGCAAAAATATTCTACATTTTAAACATTTACAATATTAATGATAGAAAGTTTAATGAGTATCTCAAAAAATAATCCCACAAAAGTAATTACATCATTCACAAGACAATGCGCGATTGCCATCAAGTAATCACCTTTCAAGCATAAACAAAAACAGATACGAAATATCTCCGGAGAAATACGCAAACAATCTATCCCAGCAGTCCCTCACACAGACGCACCCAACTCCGGCACTTAGAGAAAAACGAGAAAACGAAGGAAAACGGGAAGGGGGGAAGAGAGAGAGAGAGAATTGCGAGGGCCGCCGAAAATGCCGCATACAGTCCACTTCGCACTTTGATCTCTCGAACAAAAGGGGGAAAAGTCGCGCCGGAGCCAAGCTGCCTCCAGCGCGTGGCGGGCCAAGAAACTAGCGGTAGAAAAATAAAAAACAAAACGAAGAACGAAGAAGAAGTGAAAGGAAAGAGAGAGAGCGAGAAAAACATCCATTTCCTTCAAGTTTTTGCGGTGGCAACGTGCCGTTTCAAAGGCGCGCGAGAGAGAGAGAGAGAGAGAGAGAGAGAGAGAGAGAGAGAGAGAAAGAGAGAGAGAGAGAAGGCGAGAGAAACGAGGGAGTTTCCCTTTTAATCATTTTTTTATTCGTCATTACGAAAATTGCGGTGAGGGAAAGAGAGAGGGAGAGACGAAATTCCACCGTTAATTTTTAGTAAAAAGCACGCCGCGAGAGAGAGAGGAGAGGAGTCTCTGGAAAAGCAGCGAAAAAACATTTATTATTGCGATTGTGCCTGAATTTCATATTCGCCGTATAATATCGAAACGAAAGCAGCCGAGTTTCGCCGAATGTGCGCGCGAGCGCGAGCTCTCGCAATTTTGTTTAATTAATTTTAGAGACAGTATTAACATTTAAAATGCAAAATAACTTCCGTACGAGTTCGCGGTACCGCCGAGAGCCGTACGCGCGCACGAGGTTATTTCGATTTAAATACTTTTCGAGCGCGAATATATATATATATATATATCGTCGCTGATTTTAAAATGAATTTTAGTGCATGCAGGCAAACGCGCCCGCGCGCAAATGTTAACCCTGTATGTACCATCATGTCGATGTGCGCGTGCCTGCGTACGTGTACACGTATGTATATAATACTAAAAGCTTTGTTTCGGTGCTTGAGAATAAAACAGTAAAATGCAGATGTATGGCAAACAATCATTCGGGGGGGTCCACACACTGTAGCAAAATTTCACCTCCGATTTATATATTTATACGCGGAATTTGTTTCGGTCGCACGCTTGCGTACGGGTGAGTGAGTGGGAGAGAGAGAGAGAGAGAGAGAGAGAGAGAGAGAGAAGAGGAAAAAGAGTTCGATTTTCGGTCCGCACCCATGCCGACAGAAATATGCAAATTGTATAAAATTTTTATTGTATTTAAGCTTTTAACGCGAAGCGATATATCGCGAACAGCGCGGGAAATATTTATCGCGCGAATTTGAAAATTTTTGGTTCTCCACGCGCCCAACCATCGGCTACGGAGATAATTTTTTTTAGTAAAAATTATGATTTTCTACAATAACCGTGTATTGAATTCATATTTTCATAAAAATTACTACAATTTATTGCAAAATTGCTATCATTTTGTACTTTTTACTTCATATAAAATAGTAATTTTTACGATGAATTATCGTAGTGTTTATAAGAAAATAAGTCTGTCTCATGACGACTATAGGCAGGAGTAATTTTTACTATAAATTTTTCCTGCGTGCGGTCGAAAATTTGGACGAGTTGTAAATTTGTCAAATATCCTTGATTTTTCCAGGATTATAATTATAATGAGGTGTATTTTCACGAGGCAGGAATTCGCGGAAGAATTTGACAGCACGCAGAAGTTGCGGTAATGAGGTGTATAATCATATGAATTTCATGAAAATTTCTATCGAATTTTGGTATTTTCGAACGTATAAAATATGATTTCTACTTCCATGTACAATATCTTGATAATAATGTCCATAAAAAATTTTAATATAGTTAAATTTAGTAATTTTTTTGAATTTTTCCAAAATTTTCCTTTCAAAATACATCAATCTATTTAAATCACATGACTTTTGAAAAGTTCTATAATTCCACAATTTTTGACGCATTCAAAAAATTGAATTTATACTGTACACGAATACGTATAATTCATTCTAATAGATTCAGTTAAACAATTGAAAATTTCAGTAATATTTCTGAATCCTGTAAAAACTTAATGAGCTTTCTTACACCATCATTTTTATAACTTGAAAGAAATGATATTTTTACGTTCAAACAATTCCGACAACAGCGTCAATTAACAATAAATTGTAAATAGTATACAAGTCGTAAAAAATAACAGAGAGCCGTGTTCGAATTCGATAAATTAACGATGAATACCGCGCGAAAAAAGCCATCCTCCGCAATCAAATTTATTTCGACCACGTCGAAACAAGCCACCTGTATTTTTCACGATAAAATCTCAAAACCAATGTAAATACACACCTTGGCACGCAAACACAGACTGGTCTGTACTACTGCCGAAATAAGCCCACGAGACAGCATCGTCGTAGTCGCCGTCATCGACGTCTACGACGAAAAAAAAGGGGGTCATACTCAAAAGGATCTAAAAAGGATAGCCACACAGAAACTCGCGCGCGCGCGCGCACAATAAAATTCAGCAACACAGACCTGGTTTACGAAAAAAAACGACAGAGAGAGAGAGAGAAAAAGAGAGACCCCGAAACAAAAATAAAATTCGCCGCACACACGACCCATTTCGAACAATCGGTCGATATAACGATTCGTTCCTCTCGCTCGCGCGCAAGGCGGTTGTATTCGCCGTTTGTCTGTGTGTACGTCGGACACGAAAGAAAAAAAAAAAGTTCGACGCGGAAAAAATCCGGAACGCGTACATGACGAAACGCGATTTTTGGCTGAAAAAACGCCACCGTCGTCACTGCTCTCCCCACCCTCAAAGCATTTTTTTTATATCGATCGAAGGCCTAAACAAAGGAAAGGTAAATGATTCCGATGTAGAAGAGAAAGGGAAAGGGAAAGGGATAGAGAGAGAGAGAGAGAGAGAGAGAGAGAGAGGAGAAAAAAAAGGCAAACGAGAGGAATGATTATTTTTGCGCGAAAAAGGGCAAAACGAAAAGAGGGAAAGGAGGAGGAAGGGAGGCGATAAACGATCTAGCGCGCGCCTCGACTCGCATATATATGTATATGCAAGGCCATAAATAATTCATCGGAAGTTCGCCCCCTCCCTCCCTTCTCCACCTCTTTTACCTCATCCTCCGCTCATATATGGTTTTTTTGCGGGCCCTACGATTTCTTTCCTTCTTTTTGCGCCTTTTCTCTCTACGGTCCCTTTCGCCTCGACGCTAATTCTCGCTGCCGCGCTACTGCTCTCGTTTGTTTTTTTCTCCTATACCCGCAGCGCGCGACACGCATTTTTGTTCCTCCTCATGTGTGTTTCGATTCCAGGAAATGATTACCACGAATAATGTATTTTGGATTCGCTCGTAATCGCGCGGCATAATAAAACGATTTGTCCGTGCGCACAATTTTCGGATGCGATATTGAAATGGTAGATATATATATATATATAAAATGCTAACCCTAAAATGCTCACCCTGCAGTGGATGCGTATATAGATATATATAGAAAGAAAGAAGTTTCTGGATGAGTGCTCGCGGGAGAGTGAAATTACGAGAGCCGATTAGAACCCCTCGATAAGATTTAATCAAAACATGCAGGATGTTTGGATTAGAGACGAGAAGAATGAATAGCCTGCTTTAATCCGATGGTGAAAAAAATGCTAACAAAGATTATTATGACCGTTGTATTATAAAATATATATATGCTCTTTACAATGATTAAAAATACTATTTTTATGTATCTAAATAGTTAATATAAAAATCTAGATTGGTAGAAAAGATTTTTAGATTTTTTCAACCAAAATATCTTTTTTTTATTATTCTGTAGATGCTTTAAATGTAAACTTTAACACATTCATTGATATAATCGATTAATAAATCATTGCAAATATAAAATTATTTATATATTTTTAAATTGAATTTTGATAAAGAATAATAGCTTTGAATTTAAAACAGTAAAACATTGATACAGTTTTAAATTATCGTGTACAAGTTTCGTTCGTTATACACGAACAATACTTCTTATATATACGAAAAAAAAACGGTGGGCCCGCCGTTTTTTTTTCCATGACGTTCGTCGCTGGAAACTACCGCATCTGTAGATAAAGATTTCATTCATCTACGTAAATTCTATTGTCTGATATTTTTTTTGTGTAATTTAAACAAAAAAAAATTCCTTCACTCGTCATTACTTCGTCCGCATTGAATTTTTCCACGCTGTCGTTTTCCTCTTTCTCTCCTTTTCCGCGCCCATCGAACTTCCGTAATTCAAATTTTATTTTTACAAAAAATGAAAAAAAAATTCAATGCGCGCTACAGTACGTCTGGAAAATATAAATTTTCATATTTTATCTACGTTTCGCATAATTCCTCCTCCTCCTCCTCCTCCTCTTCCTCTTCCTCTATATCGTCTACACAACGAAACGCGCGCGGCAAAATGCGGCGAGGCTCGCTCTTGATTTATTTAGTTTTTAATTTATATACGCGGGAAAAAAAACGAAAAGGTAATGAGGTCCGAAAAAAACGCGGGACGAGGAGAGGGGGAAGGAGAGGTGAAATAACGAAAATGTGGCCTGGAAGCAGTCAAAACTTTCGAATTTATAAAGCCGTATAGAAGCGTGGATCCCCCGCATACTGGACGCTCGTCGAGAAGTAGCCAAAAAATACGCCGGAGAGAGAGAGAGAGAAAGGTCTCGTCGATTCAAAGGGAAAAAGGAAGCCAATTTTTTTTCGAATCGAGGGGAGTGACGAGGGTGAAAAAAGAGATAGAATATGATGCGCAGGAGAGAAAGAGAGAGCGAAAAAGACCGGGACAGAAGGGGGGAAAAAGTAAAATAGATAGAGAGTCCAGGGGGCGCATAAAAAGAAAAGGATGCAGAAAAACAAAGAATGTAGCGCGGACATTTTGAATAATATGAAGTTTTGAGATGAGGAATGGGAAAAAGACTGTATTAAAGCGGGGGATGGGAGGGTACGAGAGAAAAAGAGAGACAGACAGAGAAAGGGGGAAGAGAGACAGAGAGAATCGGGGGCGAGACAAAAGTAAATTGAAGTATAAATTTTATAAGAGCACTAAACGTTTTGAATACTCTTTTAAAATCAGTAGATGAAATGGTATTTTTTATGCGCACGCATGCTTCTTTTATATTCCCGGTAAGAATTTCAATTTTGAATTCATATTTTAAATTATGACTTTCATAAATAATTCGCTATAGTACAATGATACCAGAAATGTATTCTATAAAGTTCTGTTATAATATAAAAAAATCTTTTAGTATTAAAATGCCCTAACGAAAGGATTTCCCTCTTTGTTTAACGAGTACAATAAGATTAGAGTAAAGCACATGCTTTTATTGTTCTAATATACTTATGCAAATAGCATGAATATTAATAAGTTGACGTACTCAATAATGCTCGATGTACGCATCACAAAAAATAAAATTAACATCCGGATCACATATGTACAGCGTCTAACGCACCACATGTTACATCCAGCGCCTCTGAGCGCATACATAAGCTTCTTCAAATATATACATGTACATACGAAGAAAATGATGAATATAGCCAGCTTGTCTGCTGGCGGCAGAAGCATAACGGCTTTGTCCGCCACAACACACGTGATTAATCCGAAAACAAAAAAGTCGCGTGTATCTCCAAGGAGAGCGTGCGCAGATGACAAAGGAGCGAATTCCCAAATTAAAATTCCTCGATAATCAAAATTACAAACCCCTACGCGAGTATAGCGGGAGAAAGAAAGAGAGAGAGAGGGAGAGACACACATATACAGACAGTGCATTGAAACATCGACGCCCGCGCGCGCGGGATACGATGAATAAAACTCGAACGAGGCCTAATGATACTCGATTCAATTTAGGGTACGAGATGCGGGGACAAAGGCCTGCGTCTCTCTCTCTCTCTCTCTCTCTCTCTCTCTCTCTCTCTCTCTCTCTTCTGCATGACACATGGTTAGATCGGCGCGCGGGCACAGAAAGCCAGAGCGAACCAGACACAAAGGAGAGCGAAAGAGAGAGAGGCAGGCAGAGCAGCTATAGGCAAAATGAAAAACACAAAAAGCGAACGAGCGAGAGAGATGAAAGCGAAAGCGAAGAAGGAGAAAGTGCAGAAAAAAAAGATGGCCGTAGGGAGAAATTGCGTGTACTCATACTACAGGGCGAAAGAGAGAACAGGACGGCAAAAAAAAATTAGGGGGATTAAAAAGGGGGCGGAGGGGGAGAGACTAACGCGTATATAACGTATAAGTATCCCCCAGCCGTTTTCGCGCGCACGTGACTCACACGCGCCTGGCGAATTTTCGGGCGTACGCGGGGGCCGATAACCCGCCCGTATATATATATATATATACACACATGCTTGTATGTGTGTACGCACCTATGCTCCAGCGAATCAAAAGAAAAACGGATCGAATTCAATTTTTGCGCGTTGTGAGTTTTGGGCCATTGTTCGACGACGCAGAACACACGCGCTGCTCCTCTATATATACGATACGAGAGAGCTAAACGTTTTTGCTGCAGGGGTGTGGCGTGTATAGTGTTGAGCACGTGGAGTGAAATTTTCAACGGGGGTGCGTTTGAAGGTTGGGAAGGGAGATGGTGTATTTTGTGTAATTTGGGCGGGTGGATTGAAACGCTAGCAATACTGCTGCTGTTGCTTCGTGTTCAAATATTATCAAAATGTAAAAAAAACGTTTTTCAAAGTGAACGACTGAACGGTTAGATTCAGACGTGATTTAAAACGTAAAAATAGTAAAAGTTTTAATTGATGTACAACTAGCAATGTGTTTTTACATTCGAAGATCAATTTCTGACAAATGAATGTACGCTTGAAAGTAATTTAACTCTTTCTGCTCCCGATAAATATATCCCAGTTTTTAAATTTGTTTATTTGTATTTTATTGTGTTTGAAAGAGTTTATTGCCTCTATAATAATTCGAATGATTTTGTATTAATACATTCGTTATAGATAAATTACGACCACGATATCTCTTATTCCAAGCAAATTGTGTGAATAAAAGGGTTAAGTAAAATGCGTTACATGCAAATACAAAACACAACAATATTTCGCATGGTCAATAACTTTGGTAAGCAATATAAGAAATTGAACAATTGTTAGATATATTAAAATCAATTTTATTTCAATTTTAAATCGAGAAATTTGTATTTCCCTATAAACAATTTCTAGTACCTCGTAAACCTACAATTAGCTCCCGCAATCAGTTTCCGTAACTGCCGGTTTATTCAATCATGTCATCGCTAAACAATCAATCATATACACCTTTGCATACACCAACGTTAAAACGTTCGCCTAAACAGCATGAATATTTCAGCAAAAACGCGCGCAGGGCTAATAACTTTATTCCCAAGTAAATAATAAATAAGGACAGAGCGCCACACAGGGTCAAGTTCCGCGCGTGACCGCAAGAGCTTTCGTATATATACACATATACACACAGTCCACGTATATAATACTGAGAGCATCGCTCAGGCAAACGCAAAAGTATAAGCGAGCTCCTCCCACAAAACATAACATACGCGCAAAGACACGCGTATAACGTATATATACATACATACATACGCACACATATATATGTAACAAACAACATCGCTTATTGCGCGCTCGCCTGCTCACGTTCGTCTACTCGCTAATTCCGTAATTGCAGCGCAAGCGTGCCCGCGCGCACGGTTATATGCGTAATTACATTGGCATCGGTTCGAACAATTACACACGCGCGCACCTTTTCTTCTTCTATACACTTCGATATTCTTCTTCTCCCCTACTTCATCGCGGCTATGCGAAAATTCACTATCGTATACATATACACGGTGTCCAAAAAGTCTGGAAACACCCGAATAATTCTCATGATTAAATACTTTTCAAAAATTTGAAGGT
>JAYJLV010000001.1:12231748-12252396 GCA_036873485.1 Torymus texanus | reverse complement strand
GAGAGAGAGAGAGAGAGAGAGAGAGAGAGAGAGAGAGAGAGAGAGAGAGAGAGATAGAGAGAGTACCCAAATCTCTCTTTTAAAACATTTATTATACAACTAGAGTATTGTGTTCTTTTAAGGAAACAAATTTAGCCAAATATTATCAAAACATACATTCCAGTTGTATTTTGTACATTAACGACGATTTATCAGCTATTTACGTATATCTATTCGGGTATCTATCAATAATGAAAGTTTACTTAAAAACTACAATAAACTCTCTGTATGTCGATATTTGCGCGACTTATCATTCACGCTTCGCGATGTAATCGTCGCGTAAAACGTACTGTTGAGGGAGGAAAAGAAACGAAAAAATAATAAAAAGCGAGGAAATATCGCATAGTGCAACTAAGATAAAGTCAAGTTCAATGCTCTTTATAACATCTAATAAAATCCGAGCAAACACGATTGCGCTCGCGCGCGTCGATCTAAAGCGAATACGAACGAAACAATAACACACGCCTTTTTTCCCTCTCTGGATGTACTAACTGTGCGCGAGCGCGCAACTTTAATGGCGAAACAAAAATAGTAACATAAAAAAATACTCTAGCTTTTATTGATACATTATATAGTTCGTTATATCGATTTTTATGTGAAACGAAGCCTTTTTCGCGTATAGCATCGACGCAAACGCGGACAGAATACCAGCGTGGGGATCTTTTAAAATATTTCCCACTGGACAATAAAATGTGTACTACAGGGTTTTGCGCTTTTTTCGCAACGAGAGAAGGGAAAAAAGAGCGAGAGAGAGAGAGAGAGAGAGAGAGAGAAGCAGCTTTGTTGTCGCCGTGACAATTTTCGGAATCGAGATTTTCATGAATTTTAATGCCTTTGAGATCGACGAATCAGAAAATATGGGTTTTTACAGGGTAGTTCAAAAAAATATCTGTCAGCGTGTCTATATTTTTGTAATTCTTTTTTTTTTGGAATTCTCTGCGTAAACATTTTCAATAAGGTGCAAATTTTTTTGTAAAATATTCGTTTTGAAATCCACGTGCGAATTTTCCTCTCTAAAACAACCTTCGCGCGTAAATACATAAATGATAACATCGTTCCGAATGCTTCGTCATTTAACCAAATTTTGTCATACCTACCCTCTTTACACCCACTTAAATTATGAATGAAAATCACCAAGATTCCGTGTAATCAAGTAATTATCCCTATAAAATCTCCGCTATAAATAAAACACGTCTTTTCATTTCCTTAGCAAAGTTCACCACATTATTCATCATTCCTACACTTCCCCACTCCGAAAAACCGTCAAACCATGACGTACAACCTCCGCAATCTTCGCCGCGAATCGCGCACTACTAATCTTCGATCTTCTTCGCCATGAAACTCCTTCGTCATAGCCCCTCTCCAACCGAAGACTTCCTCCCCTTCTCACCCTCTCAAAAAATCTCTTCATGCTGCGAGAAATTTCGAACCAAAAAAGAACTCGCCCTCAGGTCGTTCGCCGCACAGCCGCTCACGAGCGGGTAAACAAAGACCGATCGGCCATTATCCCCCGTGTACACGTATATATGGTATATATACATCGTAGAGCCGCATCAGCCGTCGTGTACACGCGAAATCCAGCGCACGCAGCACGCGGGTGAGTCAACGGCTCGCAAAAACCGGGTTGCAAAGGGGTGGCAGTAGCAGCGGCTGCGAGAAAAAAGAGAAGGGGACTAAAGTGTACGAAACAGGGGAGAGAAAGCGAGAGATAGAGAAGAGGAGAAGGAGGAGGTGGAGGAAGAAGACACACGAGGGGAAAGTATGCGCGGGGAGAGAAGGGGTATAGACAGGGCAACGTTTTCGGCAATGCTTTTTGCCCGTCTCGCAGGCGTGCGCGCGAGTTCGCTGGGCTGTAAGTGAGGGCTTTTTCGAGAGCCTTCCGGGTATTGTTTGAGGGTGATCGATGAGCCGGGAAAATTTCGTTTCGAATTTTCATATTTTTAATGTTTTATACAAAATTGAAATTTTTTATCGTCGTCGAACGATATACCCCTAAAGTTTTTCCATGGTGGTATATTCTTAGTTTGATGGATAGTAGTATGTAAGTATGTAAAAACCAACTCGTTCAAGTTCAGTGACCTTTAGCTATATAGGAAATCTCGAAATACTTTTCGTATACACACCGCAGTCACGTGAACAATTCCAAGATTACATTCATCGCGCGTTTCTGAAACCAATCCAATCATTTCCTCGAAAAAAATTTAATATAACGGATATTAATAGCCAAGATTGTAATCCGACGAGCGGAACGGACGGACTAATTTGAAAATTTCGTATTATAGGTGTCAGATTCGCCCGTTGCAATTTCGAAGCTACAAGCGCACAATAGAGGGGGTGTCAGGCCGTAATTATAACGCGTGACTCACCGAAAAGTATTTCCGCCCGATGTTCGCCATTTTGCAGAAAGAGAGATACTATAACGTATTCTGACAACTCCATAGCGGTGTGGCTGCTCTACACAATGCTAAAGCTATACTACATGAATTTTAATGTATTGTACATCTTACGCTGAATTAATTCAACTTTTCCGTGACTTTTTCCGCGTTGAGATAAGGGACCGAACACGAGACGGAGTGAAATAGAGGGAGAGAGCGGAGACAACGCGGGTAGGTAGAGAGAGAGAGAAAGAGAAAAGAGCGCGGGTGTACACGAAGAGCGATCGAAAAAAGCGCGACGGAAGGAGTGAGGGAGAACGAAAGAGGGAGAGGAAGAGAGAGAGAGAAAGAAAAGAGGGGGGAGGGGTGGAAGCGAAAAGCCAATGTTTGGGAGCAAGGCATTCTAAATTTAGGAGGAAGTATTGATTTTACAATTTGGACCCCTCCCAAAGCAAAAAATAAACCAAGCTAAATGTACTCTACTTTGATAGAGTGCCTCTCCTCTCGCTACCGCGGCTCGTTTGGACGCTTAGTCTCTCGCTCTCTCTCTCTCTCTCTTTCTTTCTCTCTCTCTCTCTACTGTCCTTAGCAAAAGAGGAAGAGAATGGAGAGAGGGGGCGCAGAGAGAGGAGAGATAAGAAACGCGAGAGAAACGCGAAGACCCGCGGGAAAAAACTGAAAAGAAGCGGGAGGGTTGCTAGAGAAAGAAGGAGAGAAAGAGAGGGAGAGCGAGTGGAAAAAAGTTGCAAGAAAGGGGGTGAACCGAAAGAGCGAGAGGTGGTGGAGAGGTGGAGGTGAGGCGCGCGCGTCGCGGGGCGAGAGGAGAGGTAGTAGTCGGAGGTGGAGGAGGAAGAGGTGGAGGAAAAGAGAGGAAAGAAAGGTGAAATGTGCAGGGAGAGGGAGAAAGAAAGAGCCTCCTTCGTGGTAAGAAACAAAGAACAGAAAATTGATCGTTTGTCAAGTTTTATGTTCTCTCAGTCTCGGGCCGGGCAAAAAGAGAGAGACGGGGATAGAGCAGCCGTAGAGAGAGAGAGAGAGAGAGAGCAAGCGCGAGAAGCGAGTGCAATAAGACGAGTTGCAGAAATTCTGCTGGTTGGTTGAAGAGCCCACGAAAAAGCGGAGGATAGACGGAGACGGCGAGAGCGAGTGAGTGAGGTGAAGCTCTAGCTGGACCGCGGGAGGAGAAGGGAGGGCGCGCGCGCACACGCCAAAAGAAACGAGACTCGAACGAGTCGATAGAAGAGAGCGCGCCGGACGAGATTGCCCTCGCTTTTTCTTTTTCTCTCTCTCTCTCCCACTCGCTCTTTCAATTTTTTTCCTCCTTTCATCTCCCGCGCGTTTCCATCGACGGTACCGGGATGTATGTGTATGTGTGTGTTATTTGCTGCCCGCCGAGCTGCTGCGCTTCTCCAAAGCGCACGCTCGCGTTCTTTTTCGAAAAAGTGAAAGAAGAAATGAAATAACAAAGGACGCGCGGAGGAGGAGGAGGACGAGGCGATGGAGGGAGAAAATCGAAGCACGAAATACGAGGCGCTGCGCTGCGGCGCATTAACGAAGAAACGATATGTCGATGAGGGAAGAATGGCCTATATGTGTGTGCGTATATATATATGAGCAAATCCATAATTTGTTCACAGTAAGAGGATTTAAAAAAATTTTAAAAAATGTAATGGCACACATTCACGACAATTTCTTTCTTGTTCTATATAGGTTATAAAATATACGTGACAACACGTGAACACTCAAAAATGGTCTTGTGGCATGCTTTTGTTTGAAATAAATTTTGAAATATTCTCGAAAAATACCCTTTTAAAGTGTATATCATTTAGTCAGAAACAAATTTACCGAAGTTCTGTCTTATACGAAGACAATGAAAACAGAATAGGAGAGCTTTAATTACTTTTTAAATTAAAAATACGTTGATAACTTCAAAATACATAAAATACTATGTCATCGTACAAGGTCTAGTTTTTGACGCTTTCCATCATTTTTTGTGGATTTCGGTACGGGGGTGAATGTATAGAGACGTTGCTATATTGTTAAATGGGGGAAAAATTGTTTATCCCGAAGTTGTTTGGTGATTGTTATTGCTAGCGGAAGTATGTGAGAGGAGAGTAATTAAGCCATTGTTTATCAAGAAGTTAGAGAGCAAAATATTCGATTAAGAAAATATTGAAGCGCGGTTATTAATTTATTAAATATAACGTGAAAAAGGGTGAAGCCACCGGTCGAATTTATTATACGTAATCGTTAATAATTGTATATCGAAGCCCAATAGAGCACAGTCGAGTTTGTCCTATAGTGTATATATAACGCAAAACAGCTAACGGGAGAGAGAGAGAACGCGTAATTAACGAGTTATAATATTGAATAGCAATTAGCGTTATTCAATATTAAAAACAATCTAATATACGCCGTTAATTAATAATAAGAATGTCTAATTATACATATTATTAATAATTTCCGCGGTTGTGTAAAGAGAGAACAAAAATATTGAATTATAATAAGTAAATGCAATAATGTTTCGAAGAATTTTAATAATTTTTGCGCTAAAAGAATTTTAATAAATACGATCTGCAGCCAAGGCATTCCATTAATTTGATAAACTCGCTGGAATATTTCCCCGATGAAAAGGCGAATCTATATTTTCCAAGGCCACGCGAAAATCGATATAAAAGAACGTTTAAACATTCAATGAGATCGGGGAAGGGAAAGCGGCCAACGAAATTCTTGTTATACATCTTTAAATACGAAAAAGCACGAAATCGAAGAACTATGACGAATTAAAGTTTTCAACAATGATGCAGTGAGGGAAACATGTGCGACGGCCTAACGCGCGCCACGCTATTTGCTATTTTATTAGAGATATGACGTCAATGCGGCATGTTTACATTTACAAGCGTACATAAGACCTGGCGTTTCAAAAAGACTACATCGATACAATTACGGTTTCATCAAAATTGTTTAAACTTTGGTACGCTTTGTTCTAAGTGTATACATTGTAAGAGCGAATGTTTACTTTTGAATTTCATACAATAGTTGATTATAACAAACATGGAATGCATGAATTGAAGCTTGGATTTCATCAATTCCGGATCTCTTCATTGAACTTTTCTGAGAATACATTAATACATAGAAGCAAAATTGAATTTCTACGAATATAGTATTTAATGAATGCTTTTATGTACCTTTTTGTGAAAGGAAATTGAAAAAGCCGTGTCTATATTTCGGAAGCGATGATAATCGCTTCGTTAGAAATTACTTGATGAGTTTGTAAAAGGTTAAGGGAACAGGTGATCGTTCTAAACAACGATGTGCGTGACTATAGAATATAGGTATATGTACAATTTAAGTGGTTAATAATGTTAACGATCAAAACGTAATAGTGCTTATAAAGCGTACGTTAATCATATTAACTTTTTTTTTTCTGTGTCGGAGGCTATATACTAATTCGAACTCTGGCTATAGCTACAATCGTGCCTCACATGTTCACCAACAAGTATGCCAAAAACCCACAACAAATAGTTTGGCACACTTAAATTTTACATGTACACGAAATTTCGTTATAGTCAACTCCTATACTACGCCATTGTGCTAAAATGCAAACCATATTATTTTAATGCTTACATAGGACAATGGGGGGAGCTATAGAAATCAGTCAATGGACTTATTAATAATTACCAGGTATCAAAATCGATTCTTCCTAATAGTGCAGCTAATGGAATTTCAATCTTTTTACAGGGTCAACAAGTGAATCAACACTCTCCTATACAAACTTTTCAAAATTCACTCATTCACCTCAAGCCTCAAAATCACACACAGTCGCAGTATCGAGTTCGCGTTTACTATAATAAAACATCCTCAACTCACCTTATGCGCCCGCAATGTCTTGCCCTCGCAAGCGAGGGTGACGTCGCAATAGGCCTGCCTCTCGAGCAGCTGCGAGAACATCGTCTGCAGATTGCTGTGGTGGTACTTCCATCTTAGGCAGTACTGTTGGGGGAACATGTTGCTGCTGTTGCCCGCGGGCCCGACTGCTTGTTGCTGCTGCTGCTGATGCTGCTGTTGGGGCGGCGTCAGTGGGCAGCCCGGGCCGCTGCCACCTGGCTGCTGCTGCTGCATATGCGCCGTGTTGACGGCGGCCGTGGCCAAGGAGCCGAGGCTCGAGCTCAGCTTTTTCGTAGCCCGGCTACAGGCGAGCTCGCCCGGCACCAACGCCACCAGCGCAGCTTCCTCCGGCTCCTCCTCGTCTGCAGCCTCCAAAGAGGCCGACGGCACTGGCGACGAGGTCGGTGACCCCGATGGAGCTGTAATAAAGAAAAGGTGCAAATTGAGTGTTTGACGTCACGGAGTTGCCGAGTTTTGAAAGGGTCAGGTGATGTCTGTTCTGGTTTGGTTGTTATTATTTTTTTACAAGGAAGTGGATTTCAAAAGTGACAGGTGCATGGGTAATAATAGCTTACACCTGGTACCTAATTTGTTAGTATTGCTTTGTCTTAGAGAAAGTTTGTTTTCAATTTTAGCAATTAGATTGTAATCAATACGACGTTACTTTTCTATATTGATTATCCAACAGGAGTTAATAAGTTTGAACAAATGGCTTTCTAATTCTGTCGAATTTATTCCATGTATATTCAGAATAGTAATGAATTAATGATATTTTTAATTTTACGCTATCAAGTGTATTACATTAATAGTTCAGTACAAAGAAGTTGTATGTATGCTTTATTATATCTATTTTCTAGATTAACTGTATAATAAATTCAAAATGACGTCAATTTTTCGCCCTTGTACAGCCAACCAATCATAAACACTTTTATTATGCTTCACCTTTCAAGTCATCCTTTTTTATAAGAAAAATAATATGTGGTAGTTTATAAACAAGTATTGATTTTCCTAGTCTTCATCATTTATAATATTCTACATTACATTAAAACATAACGGTAATTTACATGTGTATACGAGATTAATTAACAACTTCAAACGTTACGTTTAATTTGCAGTAAACCAATTAAGTATAACGATTTTGATATTACATACATCCTCAAAGTCACACGGATTCCAGTCTAGATTTCGATACTCATTTTATTTAAGTATTGAGTACACTGGCAGTTTACTAGACTGCAGAAATTCGCCTTGAACTGCGATGAAAATAAATTTGTCCTTGATTAACTTGATTCGTTTATCGTAAATGTACCTTGTTAAATATTCTCCAGTCCTCAAAAACAGTTTTAAATGACCTAGTTCTCAGCCATTTTATCGACTCCTGCGATATTTTATGCGAGACCTATTTAAAAGCCTTTCAAATTGAATTTTTTAACAGAGCAGACGATAGAAAATTTGCGCCATTTTTAACCGGATTGTTTCATATCTGCGGTTCAGTACAGTTTTTTTTATACATTTCCTTTTTTACTTTATGCTGCATATTTTTTTTATCAGAATAATTGTGTCAAGACCAGAAGAAAAATGATTAATATTGATTTTGTTTTCCTGAATCTAGAGTAACACGTTTCTAGTTAAATTGCGCCAATATTAATTAAATTTCTATTTTTACGACGCCTTGCTTACGATTACGATATCGAATTGATTAAAATTTTTACTTATTTTCCGTTTTAATCGTTCTTAATCCTTACTCAACCCATACAATGGCCAAATAAATACGTGGTTAGAATTTTCCCAGAAAAATTATCGTGAAATTAAATGTATATTTAATCACTATTTAAACATATATTTTCGTAATATTATTTAAGAGTAATTTATTTGAAAAGTTCTAGAAGCTATCATAATTATACCATTGCGAATCTAATTATTATTGGTACTAATTGAGTTATATGTGCGGTCGCGACGTATGCGACAACTGCACGGACAACGCTATCGTTTTCTTTCCCATCAATTCCGGGTAAAATTTATACGGAAAGTGAATAAAAACCTGGCAAAAAGTTTCACGTGATGCATATTAAATTTTCCTAAGCCCGCAGTAATTATAATTGTAGAAAATACGTATATAAGAAGTTAGAAAAAAAGTCAGTTGTTTTTCTGGGAAAATTCTGCACATGTGTGCTTTATCTATGTACAATTATAATTTAAAATAGCCTATTCAGTATTATAAATCAAAGAAGTTAATTTTAAACTTATATCTTTCTATCTATTTTATCAGACTCACTACAAGATTGTAATACATTATTACAATATTTCACAATTTGCCAAGTATTGTACCATAAAAATGTATTTACTTGCTTCATAACCTCTAAGAACCCTATATTTCCTATAGAAAATTTTGCAAAATATAAATCACAAATGTCCATCGGTAAACCCGTTAAAAAAAAAAAGAAAAAACTTCTCGAAAAGGTAAATTTATCACGTCTCCACATTCCTCACCCACCGCGCGCGCGCGTGAGCTTCATGTAGCAGCAAGGCCCCAAAAAAAGAGCATCAGCTCGGCTCGCGCGCGCATATAAAACAACAATCCTTCACTCTCGATCCGCGCGCGCAGAACTCTCTGAAATTTCACCTTCCCTTTTATATACACGCGAGTGCGCTTGGGTCCGACGACCTCGTTCGCTCGCCGTGCGCCGACAACAACAACAAGCGCAGCGGCGGCCGTCGCTGCTGCGAACATGCTCTACACACTCGCGCAAGAAAGGCTGACGTACACGATATAGATGGGGATACAGAGAGGGAGAGAAAGAGAGGGAGAGAAAGAGAGAGAGAGAGAGAGAGAGAGAGAGAGAGAGAGAGAGAGAAAGAAAGGAAAACAATAATTACCTAGGCCCTCGACTCGGTAGGGCCGGCTGCTGCTGCTGCTCTCCTTCGCTGCTTCGTCCTCGAATAGCCGGCGTTGCTGCTGCTGCTTTCTACTATAGTCGGCGGCGGCGGACGAGTCGTCCTTGCCTCCACCTCCTCCTCCCCCTCGCCAGAACGAATCTGCGCCACTGAGCGGATGCCGCGCTGCTGAGGGCTGCTGTTGCTCTTGCTTATTCTGTTTATACTGTTGCTGCTCCTGCTGCTGTTGCTGCGACTGCGGCCTCAGGTGTGACGCTTTTTTCTGCACAGAAAAAGAATAACCGTGGTTGTAGAATACTGTAGGTTTGATGGAAATTTTTTTTATTGTAGTAGTAGTTTATAAGGTTTTGGTATATACATATATTTGGTTGATAGGAGGTATTCTCGGTTCACAGAGTTTGAGACCAAGAGATATAAAGATCGGGTGTGATAAATGCAGAAATTATACATTTTATTTTATACTTGATGTTTTCTCTGAATACGAGGTTCATTGAAGTTTAGCATTTGTCATAATATATTTTTTGATATCGCAATAAAAACAGTACGTAGGTAAGAAAGTTTTATACCGATTATTTTTTCCTATTTTAATGATCTTTTTATTTATTTGCCTTGCAAAGATAAAAAAAACTCGTTATATACTTTTTTCATTGTACACACGTGCGACGAGAGAAATTCATATGATACTATTCGTGAGATTTTTAATATTAATTCGAAATATTTCAAGTTAATGAAAATTTTCCTTGTGAAAGAATTTTCATAAAATCGAGTGAAAAGAGGATCGTTTGAAATTCGAATGAAATATTCTTCGTGCAGATGAGTAAAATAATTTTGAAGATATTTAAAAATGACGCGATTAAAAATAAAATATATCAATATCGATAACGTATCGATATACATATGTCGCAGTGCGACCAGCTACCAAACGCGTCATTTCACGTCTACGTTTTTCTCCTCTCTCTCTCTCTCTCTCTTGCGCTATTACTCATCATCCAAATAGTTTTTGCAAATCCATTACTTAAAAGCAATTTCGCGAACGAACTCGCCCGGTAAAAATGAAACAATCATTTATTTTGTTCGCTACTACACTCCCTCTCTCATTTTCTACTCACCATCATACAAACACGCACACACACACACGCTGCGTACAAAAACGTTTTTTCCCGGTATTCTACAATATAATGTAATCAAAAGCTAATACTTTAATGGTTACGCATTCCGCGTAACCTTTTCCTCCTCTGTCTTTCTCTCTCCCCCTTTGCAATTTCATGCAAATCAGATTAAAATATCGAAGGGGAAATAGAAAAAGACCAGAACGAAAGAGAGTTTTCATCGATCTATTTATAAAACCAAGAACCTTTACATATTAAGACAATCAATCCCTCTCAAAGGGAAATTTCTACGAAAAGCTTCAAGTATACAGCGCCCCACATATACACGCACTTCTTAATTAACGCTGTAATCGTGTACAAGCAATAAAGTCAAAGGGCTTCCGTACGGGGAACGCGGTACAAATGGTGAACGCAAAAAGAAAAGAGCCAATGAGACCGGTCACGTTCGATCGGTTTTGTGTTCGACGAAAAGAGAGAGAGAGAGAGAGTGGGGGAAGTAAATGGATTAAGAGAGAGCGCCGTATATTTTCTCAGCCGTCATTGGTGGAAACGCGAGCGCGCGCGCGAATTTCCAGTCGTCTCACGTTATAAAGCGGTGCGGGCCGCCCGGTGCGTACTTTAATTTAGATTTATGATGAGCTTCGCATACAGATTTCGATTCCCGTGCGCGTCTTTTCAATCGCCTACGGCTTGATGGTATACGAAGTGAGGAGGGGACCGGGGGTCATGCATTTTTCATTCGGTCGCGTTTTCCATTTTGCGATTCCTCCGACTTCTTCTTCTTCTTCTCGCGCGCGCGCCTCTTTTCAGTCGCCTCGTGGTTAAGTCTATCCCGAGTGCTGCTTTTTTTCCACGATGATACTCGCGAGATAATTAAATCCAGCAACGAAGAGTCGCAGCAGCTTTTCTTAAGAGGTAGAAGAGCTGCCTGTTTCGTGTTTTTCTTCCCCTTTCCCTTTGCCTGTGAGCTGAAGTAAAGTAGTAGTTCTTTGTTTTCTTGGTCTTGAGATTTAGATATCGCGTGGAGTTCGTTTATCTTTGTTCTTCAAGATGCTGTCTTTAACAATCAATCGTTTGAATAATATTATAATTGGAAGGTGAACCGTAAATTAATGGATGTTTTAAAAAATATGAATAGAAAATATTTTAACACAACACGAATATTTTCCTGTGGCCCATAATAATTCAACTTTTCTATTACAATTAATCACACATCATGTATATATATGTGATCAACTATGTGGAACGATTTACGATGTTTGTTTCGAGCTATATGCAAACGACGTAGGCACACGCTGATATAAATTTATCACTGCGGCAATTCTTTTCGAAAGTCGCTCATAATACTCCAATTTGAAATTCACGTCAAATTGACTTATGCACAGTCGAGTATACATATGAGAAAACATGTAAAGATATATACATATATACGTATAAGAAGAATCGCGATCGAATGAGACAACAATGATCATTGTTTTCTTATGTTCACACAGTACCGAGAGAAAGAAAAGCGCGCATGCGGCGCAGCTTCATTGCAAAAAAGAAATAGAGAAAGAGTTGCGCGCTGTACTCTGCATCCTAATGAATTAGCGTTGTTAGAAATGCATAGAAAGTATTTCGCGGAATAACGATAATTAATCATTCTCCATCTATCCTTATAAAAATCTTAGCAGCAACAGCAAACAACAACTACAACGCGAACTTTCTATTCAAAGAACGCTCATTCGTCGTTCCCATGCACTCAGTGTATATATATGTGGCAGCTGATTTTCAACGGCTTTGATAATCTCTTCTCATCGTTATGACCCCGGAGTCGAGGAAGCATCAAATTGCAATTTGAAGCTCATCGGGTATATAGTGAAGCTTCACCGCGAAAATTTCCCACCGCAGCTGCACTGCCAAGGTCAAGAGCTGCGCGCGTAATTATATCGGTAAAAAAAATCGAACTCTCGCGAGCGCGCGTCCCGTTATACTTTACGACGTTGCGCGCCATGGCGATTTGTAAAAAATAACCAGTCGCGAGTTCTCTCGCATCAATCGCGAGAGAGTGTTACGTGCACAAGCGTGCGCATCGAGAAAGCCTCTGCCTCGTTTTTGCAATCGTGATGAGTTATTGTGGGCTACTTTGGAATCGTTTTCAGAAAGCGCGCAACCCTTTTATACGTTATATATCGTTATATATCGCGACGTTGTACTCTCAAATTTTGTAAGGAAAAAAATTAAGGGATGTATATATAGTGGTATCGTATAAGATAATAATGTTTTAGGAATGATGATTTCATCACCTTAAAAGGAATTGAAAAATGTTCTTTTAAAAATATTTTTTTCGAGAACAAACAATATAGGCAATTGTTTAGTTTTAACAGCAATTCAAACAACCAACTTTTGACCTAATACTTTTATCAAACGTTCTTAGTCTTTTTCAGTGAAAAGCACAGTTTTTTAATGCTCTACTTTAGACAACATTTTCTAAGAGACATAATTTCAATGGAAACTGGCTACATCGTCTACAGAAGGCATTCTTCAATTTAATTCATAAATGGGTATTTTATTTTCCTGGCGGGACTAAGAGCAGTAATGAATAGACGATAAAAAGAAGCGCAACTAATTAACATTTAAAGACACGACGCGCGCGTTTTCTAAAAATAATCCATATTTAGCCATCAACGCACAATAGCCACGCGTCCTCGTGTCATCCATTATCCGGTCAGAAGAAGATGAAGTTAGAGAGCTGTGTCGTAGTGTTCCGTACATATATACGTATATATACACACGAGGCAGCGTAATACACACAATTGCCGGAATTCAGGTCTCCGAGCCTGTATATATGTATTACAGACTGACGCGTGCTTATCCTCGATTCCGCGAGCTGCGCACCCATAGAGGCTACAACTCCCGTACTTTCTATTGTGTTTACGGAACTGCTTTTGAGCGCCGGAAAAATTTTCCTTCCTTTTGGCCGCTTTATATACATACGTGAATAAAACTCTCATACAAACACGTGTTGTTCTCCTCCCTCTGTATGTATACACCCCCGCGAGCGCTTTTCTACATTGGGATAGTCGTGTTTTCTCGGGTCGCGCATATACGCGTGTATGTGCGTTTGCGTCATTTTTTTCCCCCGGGGATTCGCCAGTTTTTACTGTGTCCGTTGTCGGATCGGTTTAATTGGTCGAAACATTCGTTGCGCTAGAAAATGGGGGGAAGATATCTGTTTGCGTGGGAATGTGCATGGTTCTTTTGATGCTGACCGCTTGCATGTATTTACACTTGATGAAACTAATAATAGATTGGTAATCAAGTTGTGCAGATCAGTGGATATTATTACAATAATGATGGGTTACAGATATATTTGTAAATTATTCATTATAGCTTGGATTCATTATAGTCAGTGTGAATATGTTCTCTTGTATTTTTCTATTTCTTAATTTATAAGAATTGTTACAATTCTACGTAGACTTCTTATTCTATATAGTAGTTTTTGTTTTTTCTCTTGAATATCTCGCTATAAATACCTATATATAATTTAAACCGCAAATAATCTGGAAAAAACTTCACGGTACAGCAACATAATTACGGCGTGCGAGAATTTTCAAAATTAGCAATTCGCCACGCTCTCAAGCGAAATATTCCATAAACGGTACTTTAATGAAAAAAAAATGTTCTCGCCAGCCAGATCGAAGACCATCTTGTTTTATATACATGCTCTACAAATTTCCAGCGGATCGGATAGAAAAATTGATTCGACTATCGAGGCCGCGCTTTTTCTAACCGACGAGCAAGCAAACTCGCGCGCGCTCGTTTTGAGAAAAACGCGTTTAAAATTTCAATCTCCTGCGCGTTGCGTTCCGCTCGATCGCCCATAATTTCGTCATTTCTTCGAAAACTTCCACCTATATATCTCGACCTCGCTCTGACCGACTCAAAATGCTCTTAAAATTACGGCGGGTAAAAAAATACAGTAAAAAATGATCGATTTTTCAAACAGTCACGCTTTGGGCTTGTCCTTCAATTAGTTTCGATATTTTTACTTGCCTTTAACGAAAGAAAATTCTGGTATAAATGTTTGCTAAATAACAATAAATACATAATTAGCCAATATTACACTCAGAAAACGATCTTCTTGAACCAACGACAATTTGCCTAACGGAGAAGGATTTCCGCTAAAAATAGGGCCAAGAGGATATCTTCCTATGGAAGGAGTAATTGTCTTGCAACAGGGTATCACGATTCCTATAGCGGGATGATGATTTTTGGCACAAGAAGAAATTTTTTGGTGCAGGAGACCTTATAGCAGAATGATTTTCTCGGGAGGAATTTTACTTCAAAACCGGAGGATCGTTTTTCTGAATGTATTTGTTATTACTAAAATTTATTTTTCTTTCTTTCTTCTGTTTAGTATTAAGTTATTATAGTTCTGTAAAATTTTGTGCTAACCTATGTAGAAGTATCTTATGTATACTTCTATAGGATTTACCATGTACACTCAGAAAAACGATCCTCCGGTTTTGAAGTAAAATTCCTCCCGAGAAAATCATCCTGCTTATATAAAGAAGGATTCCTCCTGCACCAAATAATTTCTTCTTGTGCCAAAAATCATCATGCCGCTATAGGAATCGTGATACCCTGTTGCAAGACAATTCCTCCTTCCATAGGAAGATATCCTATTGTCCCTATTTTTAGCGGAAATCCTCCTCCGTTAGGCAAATTGTCGTTGGTACAAGAAGATCGTTTTCTGAGTGTACATTCGTATGAAACAGTGTGATGAGAGCGCAATAAGAATTTGATAAAAATTTTAAAATTAGTAACATAATTAGATCTTGAATAATTTTCAACTTAGTTTTAATACATCTCTTACTACAGTCCTCCTTCTCAATACCGCCGCGGTACTCTCTCTCCAATCCTATTCTCAACAATGTAATTGGAGAGAGAAAACCGCGGCGGTATTGAGAAGGAGGATTGGACTATTTAGAGTTTTTAAGTCATTTGGGAGATCATTGAAAGTATGTATAGCTATCACATAGCTGACGGCTCGGATTTTCTGTATAGTCGTCACTCGTCATGTCTGTTTACACTACCACATTATCTCAACAAACAGGTAACTGTCTGACAAGTAACGAATAAGCGTCTTAAAATACAGTGTCTTCGGTGAAACACGTATGCTGGCTTCATCCACGCTTTAGCATCAAGGTGAAAAACAGCACATTTCAGCTCATTTGCTATGCATTATGAATAAATCTCAGATTCTTGGAACTCCCATTTTTGTTCATTGACTTTATATGATGATAAGTATAAAAAATACATCGTACCGCAAAAAATCAGATTTTCGTTTTGAGATTACGTAGAGATGACCCAAGCCTTTGTAACATATTCACTGACAGAAGCCACTATAATAAGCCACTTGTATTTCATCAGACTTTTTCTTGTTAATATCATAGATTCGTCAAAAGAAGTCACGGAATTTATTTGTCGGGATATTGGATGCTTATAAACGAATAACTATTCTTGATTTAATTGTCTAAAAATGCAGAAAATGTCTCCGTATTTATAAAATAACAATATCAAATTCCCAGTACTATTATCCGATGGCTATGAAAATTGAATTTATATTCGTGCCTGTCAAGTAGAAACTGGATATTTACTATTACAAAGTCTGTGACCGGAAGAGCTAATTGAAAATCGAAGAATCAAAGAAGCAAATTTTATTCACGGCAGTTGTATGGTAAGTGTAAGAAATACCTCAGGCTCGATATTATATGCAGAAAAGAAGAAATAAATATTCCAATATCTGATTTGGATGAAAGTTAATATCCCCCTGTAATTCCACGGGTCCGCGATCCTGAATTTCAGATAAAAATTCAATTTGAAAATGTAGAATTCAATATGGCGGCAGGGCGGGGTGAGGTGGGGGGGATGCGCACACGGACTGGTCGTACGAAAATTCAAAAAGTAATCAGATTTGCATGAAAATTGGTTTTCGGATATTTTTGGGATCGTCGATTCCCAATCTGAATTTGAAAATGCTCAAAATCTAAATCCCGTGTCCAATATAGCAGACTTAAATTTGAAAAGTTAATAAAGTTCGTGCGAATATTTTTTTTTTTTTTTTTTTTGGAGGGAGAGAACTTCTTTGCCCAGCTGGAGATCCGAGTTTGATTAGCGCTGTAGGGGAAATTCGTGTATTTTTATATTTTCGAATGGATTGGGAAAATTAAATTTAAATATTTAAAAACCGAATGCGGTATGAAAGTTTAGTTTTCTTTAATGTTATTACATATTGCTGAGTGGTGCTTGAATTGCTTCCGCGGGAAATTTATTTAATTTTCAATATCAACTGTATATTAAAAAGTATAAATATTATTATAAGAATAATTTTCTAGATTACGATTATATCCATTGCTAAAGCGAGAATCTTCGTTTATTAAAATACACAAATGCACACAGAAAATATTATAACTGTTTTTAGGAGACATTGAAAACAATAAAAGAATAATATTTATGTACTGAAAAAAGCATTCAAGTCTTTTTCGAAAGTTTGCTATCAAAATGAAAACAAGGAAAATGTAAAATTCTTGATAATTTAATAAAAACATTACATATTTATCTACTCGATAAAAATAAGCGTAAATTCATATAAAAATAAATGACTAATTTACTCCTCAACGAAATCCTAACGTAGGCATGAAAATCTCTCAAATTCAGCAAAATCGTCTACTTCCTCGGGTAGCCAGTTCGTCACACGAAGAATTCATCGTAGTCGGTATACACGTGAAGAGAGAGAGAAAAAAACAACTCGAAAAGTGCCAACTAAATCACACGTAAAACTTCGCAGCCGCGGCGAGCGCGCGGCGCGCAGCGAGAGATTCGCGATAACCGGTTTCGCTGAGGTCGCGTGTGCGTTCCATGCCTGCTTATCAGTTGTTTACACCGCTGCTCTCTTTTCGGGATGCTATGCGCCGCAAACGTTTTTTCCTCCTCACGCGCACGCAAGCGGGCATCACATATATGTACGCGCTTTTCCTCACAGCTCCCTCTCCCCCCCTCACTCTCTCTTTCTCTCTCTCTCTTCAGTGGAGGGAGGGGAGTAAGTACGCTGGTGTGTTGGCGATTTGTCGCATGGTTTCCCGGAAAATGTTGTTTCTCGTTATGTGATAACGTGATTTTTCAAGCCGAGCGAGTTTGTACATTAATATTGCCCTATATTGCGAAATGTTTGTTGTTCTGAAGATGATTTTTATTTTTCTTATATTTAATAAGATTATACTTAACAACGTATTTAGTAAGTATTTCGAGATAAGTATAATATTTACAAAAATTTCCGTAACTGTTACAGCGAATTATGTTTCATATTGAATAAAAGAAGATAAAAATAAACCCGTTGGTATGATGAATTATTGGGTTTACCTCTGATTCAGGGTCATGAATCATATTAAGATTTAATATAAATTTCGCAGTAATTTTCATTATGAATGAATGTTTTATATCAACGGCGAGGTTTTAAAAGATTCCAATTCGACGTCGGATTCGTTTATTTAACGCGCAAAAAAAATTATTGTACTTGAATTCATGATAGTAGGGTATAAATCATACATCGGAAATGAGATAAATTTTAATTGGAAAAGAAACCAATTAATTTCGTAAAAAACAAAAGAAATTGAATAAAATTAACTTTCTATTTTGATACGCTGCAGCTGTAATAGCAGCTTGTACGAACGGAAATCTATGATTTAATTAATTTCATAAAAATTGATGCGCGTGTATTCTCGAATTGCGATTTTCATATTTGCGAATTCCAGTATTTTAATAATTTTACAGTTTTAGCAACTTAGCGTCTGTTCATCCGTCAGTCGAATTGAATCATTTTATATTTTAAAGCGGTGAAACGAATTTTTAACGCATGTTAACTTGTTAAATGACAATTAAAAGGCAAAGATTATTCAAACAGCGTGCACGCGGTTATTAAAAACAAAAAAAAAATGTTCCAACAATTTCACCGTTAAAAGTAAATATCATCGTTTTAAATCCCCCCTACCACCACCAAGACGAATGAATTTTCAAATTAAACGCGCATTCGCTAAAATCAAATAATGACGAGCCATTAGAGGCCAACGGCCAACAAACTCACTTAATAACAATTTTCCCGCTGTATACTGTCGGCGAGAGAGAGAGAGGAGGAGAAAAAAAGGATACGGCGGCTTTAATTCTCCGCGGCGGGAGAAAACCAAAAGTCAAACTAATAAATGTAATTCTGCGGCCATGGGAAGCCGGCGCATAGCCTTCGACGCGGCGGGCAATTAGGAGCTACTACTACTGCTGCAGCAGCAGCAGCCTTTAACGGAATCTAACGGGGGCTTGCGGTCGCGGAGAGATGCGCTGCTGCGATGCTGCAGATTTTCATGCTATCGCGAAGAGGCGCTGCTGCTGCTACTGCTTTCTCGGAGAATTCGAACGCTCTTCGGGACTGAGTGTTTGCTGTGATCAAAATTGTTAAGAAAATTATTTGTACAAGGATCGCTCGTCATGTATTTTCGTTGGTAACGAGTTTTGTGCGGATTTAGAGGTAAAAGATTAATATAGATGCTTTCCCGAAAATATTAGGATTTAACAAAAAAAAGAACATCTAGAGACGTCAAAACGTATTTTGAAATATTTAAAATAATAAAAGGGTAACAGTTTTTGATTTTGAAAAATAACGTAAAAGAATATGAGTTGAAAACAAAATATTGACCGTAAAATAAATGAAAATCCATTATTTCGAAAAATATTTTTCATGCCGAACAGGAAATAAAAAACAAGCCAAAATAAATTTTATCTGGTTAGAATTGATCCATTACTTCTGGAAATAGACAGGATACAGTTTTGCACACAATCACACGGATTGAAAAATAGAATTTTTGAAAGTCACACATGTAGACGCCATTTTATAGAACTTTGAGACAAAATTTTATTTTTAGCAAATCTTTCTCTGTGAAATAACAACAGAACATAATATATTTTTATCCTGTAATAATTTTTATAGACGTGTTCCCATTCAACGTGTTTTGTATTTTACAAGAATTAAAATAAAACACTCAAGTTGTTGATTTTAGAATTGAAAGATTAGCATTCTTATTTACAGACATGACGAAGAATTTGAAGTACCATATGAGTAACAATAATCTCATCACGATAGTAATGCGTGATTTAAAATGATTATAGTATACTTGACTGGAAAATAAGTTTAATATGCTGTCTACTACTTCTACTATATCAAAATCGTATTTTAAAAAAGACAATTTCAAGCGTGCACATTACAAATAATACATGAAAATATTTCATTCCACGCTAGTCACAACAAAATTTACTATCTTTGCGTACACACGTTATTTTTCCGAAGTGAGGGAGAAAAATCGCGGGGTTAATAAATAAAAATAAAAAAAAAAAAAAAGAATAGAAAAAACAATGCGCACGACATGAATCAAATTCCACGTTATTTTCAACGTCCACTGCATATAAAGGCAATATAAATTTCCCGGATTATTCTGCGCTATCTTATCGCCCCCGAAAAAACAATTGTAAACAATGAGCAATAATGCATCGTTTCGTAAAATCACGAAATAAAAAACATCAGCCCTAACATCAGCTTTTACTGTAGATATCGAAGTAAAAATCCGTTTAAAAGTTTCAATCTAAAATTGCTAATTTACTATTAACAATAAATAATATAATCAATTTGTCGTTTTATATAATTAACAATAAAATCAGTAACGCGAAACCATCTGTACCTCTTCATAAGAGCGCAAATACCTTACACGATCAAAAGCTAACGCTAGAAAAAAAAAACCAAGACCATTGCAGTTCGTATTACTCATCATTTAGTTACATTGTGCAAAACAAAAAAATAAACCACGGTAATAATTCGACCCATTCTCCTTTGCAAAGCGATCTATATACGACTAACGTATATTATGTGAATCTCATCGGCAACAGCTGCGCGCTGCATCGACTGCGCCTCACGCTCCCCACTTCCGCTGACTTTCACACTTACACGTACCACATGCATATACACATTGTAGACGAGGAGGAGACTCGCGCACACTTTGCCTCTGCTCTCCTACGCATCGTAATAATAATAATAATAATAATAATAATAATAATAATAATAATAATAATAATAATAATAATAATAATAATAATCATTGTGGCCACGTCGAGCCACCTGATTGGCAGCTTCGCTTAGCGATTAGAGAAAAGCTCACCCATTGATCGACGCGTAAAAATTATAAAACTGCTGCGCGCCGGCGCGCGTGCCGCTCACTTTTTTTTTTGCAAAGATGCGCGTGAGCGCTCGCCAGAGAGAGAG
>JAYJLV010000001.1:12214691-12231648 GCA_036873485.1 Torymus texanus | reverse complement strand
CTACTATATTGCACCTGTACATATGCGCTATATTGGCCCCATATGTGCAATGTAAATGATTTTTACGCGGGTTTTTTTGTGGTATTTTTTATTGTAACTGAATGTTTGTTAACGTACATTTTTCTACGCGTCAAAAATGCTTTTAATGCGATATCGTATTCAAACGTGCGCGGGTTACGCTGATATTGAAAACTGTTTTTACGAAATTGATATCCAATAAAAAGATAAAAAATTATATTTTTCGCAAAGTTAGATTAAAAGCAGAAAAAAGGGGATTTCACGAATGCAATAATCTCCCTCATTCTCCTCTCCCCCCTCTTTTCCTGACCGAGCATATTGAATCTCAAACTTAATAAACAAAATGTCACGTTGTTTAAAATACTTTTCTGTCGGTGAAACGCAATGAGTGCACGCTACTGCTCGGTATATAAGCCTACGCGCGCAATGCCGCGTACGCGTGTGTGCCTCTGATTTATATTCAAGAGCCAATGATATAAATTATTCATTGTAATTAATTGTTATATATTGCGAGAAATTTTCGAAAAGAGATGAATGTTTTTTTTTAAGCGTGCTTATATATATATATATATATATCGAAGACAAACGCGAGGCACTCTCGCTCTCCCGGATTCGCGTATTTTCAATATAAATTATTCATCGTAATTGTCATGTATTATTTTGTAAAATTTTCACCGAGCGACGAATACTTTTGTAGAAATTCAATTTCATAATTTTACGGTTTTATAATGCCTGCGCGAGCCCGCGAGTATATAATTTTTCATTTGTATGCTAATTAGAAATATGAATAATTTATGGTATTTATTTTAATAAAAGTAATCAAGTAAGCTCAATGGAGCTTTTGGAAAATCAGACTTTATTTTTATTTTAACGGCGCCTCCCCACCACCACTACCACCATTCGCACGGGGGGTATACATGAATTTAAATTTCATAATTTGCCCTCCTGGAATAATTTCGAAAAGCCTTTCGAAGTGGCCAAATATTTACCATTTCGAGATAAATCAATTTTAACCGAAGCAACAGCAGCAGCGTCGCGCGCGCGCGCGCATGCTCATATACGCACGATTGCCGGTTGTTTTTTTTTATCCGCATCAAATTTGCATCTGTTATATTTGTATTAGTAAATTACAATCGAATTTTTCCCGGGTCATCTGTCACACGCGAGAAAGAGAACGACGACTGATGGAAGAGTAATGGATGATTCGCGAAAAAGAAAAAAAAAACAGTCACAGTTGCACGCAACGAGATACGATTCGCCTTCCCCCTTTTTCAGGTCCTTCCTTCATTCGAAAAATAGCCAATTACGGCTTTTTGTCGTTCGTATCAATTAATCTCGAATGATAGAGCCGCGGCAAGAGTAGCAGCAGCAGCTTGGATCTCTCGAAAAACTTTTTCTTAACTCGATCGAGCAGCAAGAGCAGCAAAAGTTTACGCGCAGAGCTCTGTACGCGTAATCGCGATGCTCTAATTAGTATTTGGAAGTTGAGAGTTCGTCGGACGGGTTGGGATGAGGCGAGAGACGAGTCAAACGTGTTATTTTTAAAAACGCTGCTGCATTATTTGACGGCTAATTTATTGGATGGTAACGTTTTTAAACTTTCAGCTTTGGCGCAAAATTAACTTTGCCCGAGACTTAAACGCGGTTTAAACTTCGAATATGGATTCTTTCATAAAAATTATGTGCACCGGAAAAAGTTATTGGAAAATGTCCTGTACTTTATTAAGTTTAATAAGTTAGCGTTGTGTCAGTAAAAAACTTTAGTATAAAATGTTCTATAGTTAATAATGAGAAACTTGCTACGTGCGTCATAAAAAGATCATCCATAATGAGATAAAAATTTTCTTACAACTTTATATAAAGTTGAGAAAATAAGGTATTCGCTAATTATAATAGTAAATAGTTGGCTAATTACTTTATCTAGAAGTTTTTAAAATAATATACTATATACATTTTTATATAGGAAGCTTTTTACACAAAGCTTCCTCTGTGAGAAAGCAATACATTTCTTTTATAGATCGAATTACTTCAATTTTTAATTATTTTTATGGCAAACTCTTTGCCGAAAAAGGAATTTGAAAAATGGATTACTTTATCGAAATCAAAAATACTATTTTTGCACAAATGAAACAAAATTTATGACTTAGTTCGAGATGTATCTACATTAATTCCTAATAACAGTCTCGACGTTTTCTTTAAAACTTTTATCATTTTATAGAAAATATTCTAAATCTGTTATCTTAAAATTTACAAATTCGTGTTACAAAACAAAAAACAAATTTAATTACCCATCACTTTTAACATTGTTCGATCAAAACCTTTTTTAGTACTACATAAAAACTATTTATAGAAGATTTAATCATTTATTTACGTCAAAAGAAAGAATTTATATAATCAAATTTTTCATTCAAAACGGAGTTATTCCTCTCGTACGGAATACCGCTGACAACAACTGTATACACCTTGTTAACAATTGACTTAGCTTTTATTGTAAAATCGAAACCTGAAAATCACCAAAGACAACAGCTTCATTCCAACAAAACAATCCTTCTCACCCTCAACTCCCACGGAGCATTCTACACTCGTGTTTTCCACAAAGGCGTCGACGTCAAAACGCCGGTAGCTACAACACCACCACGTGGCCGGCGAAGGGTTATATACGGTAGCGCGCTCGACACAAACAGAGAGAAAACGAGAGGAGTAAGCTATATAGTCGCCCAGCACGCCAGCAGCCTGTGGCACGAGTGCAAACGGATGAGGAGTAGAGCGCGAGCGCGAATTTTCCTCGCTTCGAGGGCTTCGCACAGCTGCGCGCCGAGGAAGTAAAAGGGTAGGAGGGGGGTAGAGGTCGGAGGATGGTAGAAGGGGGAGGAAAGGGGGATCGGGGGGGGAGGGTGAAAAGGGTGAGGGCGCGTTAGCCCGTGGCTGCTGCAGAAAGGGAGAATAAAAAGCGAGATAGAGAGCGTCGAAGGGACAGTGAAAGGGAAAACCATGAAAGAGAGGCGAGCTCAGCCCGTCTGTATATACGTATATATATACCGGAGCGCGCGCGCGCGCGTGTAGAAAAGTGAAAACGCGCTTGCGAGAGCAGCGAGCCCTGCGCGGAGGGAAAAATCGATGAGAGGAAAAGGGAAATTTCGAGCGCGTGCCGTGAGAGAGTGAGAGAGAGAGTTGGCTTTTTGTTTTTATAGCAAAAGGGAGGGAAAGTGTCGGTCGGGCGTTTTATGTGCGTGTGCGTAGGCGGAGAGGGAGAGGGGGGATAGTCGCCAAATTGATCGCAAGGGAGAGCGGAATTTTTCACTTCGCGCGTACCACACGCCGAGTGAGAATTCTAATGCCCGACGAAATTGGATTTTACGCGGTAGAGTTAGGAGCGCGCTTGCGATCCCTTTTGTGTTGTTGCGTTAGCCCCTAACTGTTGATTCAATCGAAAACGCGGCCGAATCTCCGAAGCGAGTGGACGATGCGTAGTATTATATGTTGGTGTGAATGGATTCGACGGGGCGAGTCTTGTTTTGCGTTTCGACGCGCTTTTTTTGAGACTTTTAAGAACCATAAATTCGTGATAATAGTTTGTCAGTTTAATGGTCATGTTGCAAATATAGAAGCATTTTTAAAAGTAGATATACGATTTGTTTTGTTCCGTTTTAATTAAATATTGTTTTAATTGATAGTAATAAATTTTGTAGAATATCCGTTAATTGTTGTATATTCGAATGCAAATTCGCATTTAATGAAAACAATTCAAAACTCTTGATACTTAATAGGTTTTAATGGAGGTGCATTAGTGTCATTGAATGTTTTTTATATCATTAAATTCTATTTACTGATAAATATAAACAAAAGTGTAATTAAAAATGGTTTCATAAAAGACAAAATTTCTTTTATTACGAATATAACATTTATTTTGTATACATGGACAAGTTGAACCAGAAAAATGAAAAATGATGTAAATTTTACTAAAATTCTAAAGCCGAATAATGTAATATGATACAGTTGAGAAGATTAAACAATCCTATGTGCAAATACAATTCGTAAAAAATATTAAAAATGATTGATGCACCGTCGGGACAGAAAAATGAAGTTTCAATTTTCGTGGTTTTAAAGCTCTGACATCGATGTTCCCCAGTTTTGAATGACAAACCTATCCCGAATTTACTCAAACTTTGAATATTTGAATATTCGTATTTTTCAAAATTAACCTTCCTCACACAACAGTATTTTATATCTGTGTAAAGTAATTTTGAAATTCCTTTTAACAAAGGCAAGCTATGCACATCCACGAATCCACACATTTCATTCATATATAATATACCTTTGTATATTTTCATTTCTTATTCCACGTAACTCGTCATTTACAAAGTATTAAAAAAAAGGCCCAAAGAAACAAAAGGCTGCTGCTGTTCTTGCCTGTGCACCATTGCAAAAGATTAACTTTTTAAAGTATATACACTTGTATAGGTACGTATATGAGCGAGCAGCGGACGGGCGCGCTCGAAGGAGAACACACGCGGGCGGTGCAAACCGTGTATACACAAGAATTTTAATATACGCAAAACTTTCAGCATTTTATGAAAAAAGTTTTCATGTACTTTTCGCAAATATTCTCCAGAGAATCTCTAAGAAATTCGACTGGATTTTCCATCCAATCAACTAAAAACGCGAGAGCGCAAGCCCGCCTCGACCCACCCGAAAAATATGCACGTGCGCAATATAAACAATATTACTATTCCCGAAGAAAGTGAGTTTATTTGCTCGGCGCAATATTTTTAATAGAATAACATTTCTCCGGTATTAGCTCTAACGTATGGGGAGTTGTACTGTGTTTCTTTGAGCATTCCGGCATATTTGGCGTTGCTTTTGTGAAAAATGTCCTTTCTACGACCCAAGATTAAGTAAACAGGTGCAAACTGAAAATTGAAACTATATTACCTAGATATAACAGCGAAAAATGGTGGTTAGTTGTAAGTATGATAAGATCAGCGATTTATTAGTATTATTTTATGCTTTTAACTATGCATTAAAAGTTTTTAATTTATTAGAATACGAACGAAATAATATAAATTTCGAGAATATACATATCGTAGCTAAATTCTTGTTTAACTTAACATCTTTCTTAGTTACAGATCACCGATAGCAAAGCACATTTCATAATATAGTACTGGCGGAAGGTAATATTGTTTTAAACGATATTTTAAAATATTGGTAACAAGTTTATTTTTGTCAAAAATAGTAAGATAAATTTCGTATTAATAATTATAAATTTAAATTAAAAAAATGCCGCTTATCGAGTCTGAGAACGCCGCTTATTTATGACCGTAACTTCAAAACTGTCCAAATATTGGATACTTTACCCCATAATAAATCGTAACCAAACTTCACCGTGGGAAGGTCGGTGGGGTTGCTTGGCCAGACAAAGAAACAACAACACAACAATGGCGCGATGCTACAGCAGCTCCATAATTAAACTGATAAACTTCATCAATTTATACTTCGCTTTGAAACTTTATTAATTTCGGATTCAGCAACAGCTTCAAAAACAAAACTTCGGGTAGCGAATGCTTACGCCCTATAGAGGGAAAGAGTCTCTCTCCTTTGGCAGGGAAAGAAACGAAATTCGATGTCTCTAGGCAAGGATCTAAACGTTATATAGGGACACGTTAACGCGATGGGGGCACGTTATCTCGATGATAAAGAAGTCCGAGGGAATAGCAAGGGGAGAGGAGGAGAGTCAATGGAAACGGAAAACGAAACGGGGAGAGAGGGAGATTATGTGATTTTTCGAACGCAGCTGCTGCTGCTGCTGCGGCCTCTTGTTATCCCGTTGGGTAAATAAGTGGGTACCAATGAGGTTTCTCTCTTCTCCCTTAAACTCAGACAATATCAGCTTTTAAAATGGTACGAGAATGACGTTTTCTTTTAATTTATCAGCTTTTTTGAAAGTACGCAATATTGTGTATATCGTTTCAAAAATTACGTCAGACTTGGATTATTACTTTGCGAGTGTTTATACTTTTCTAGAAACTTTCTGAGATACGTAGAAGAATTTTTTTTATGGATTGGCTTTATCGTGCTTATCTTGGCGAAGCGAGGATTTAGAAAGAATTCGTTCCAAGAACCAAACAATAATTCAATACATTTTTTTTTTTTTTTTTAATTTTTGTAATAATTCCATAAGAGTGTCACAATGATTTGTAAAATTGATTATTTCTTTTAATTTTTCTACATTTGTCGACACAACAATTACGACAATTAACTAAAGCAATTACGAACAAATGAGACGAATTATCATTTTACTTTCGTACTTTTATGTTACGTAAATATTTCACTTCGAACTGGCAAGTATAGGTACACTCTACAATATACATAGACATATACACATACCTACATGCTTGCCGTTGAGAGTAAATATAATAAACTAAGCGAGCACGAGCGTTCCGGCGAAAGAAAACTTTGAATAATTGAAGAACTAAAGTAATAAGCTCACAACTAGCTCGATAACAAATATAACGTTATACAGAAAGGCCGTCGAGATTCGGTTGTAGAATTAAGTTAATTACAATAAAAAACTATATAGGCGGGAACCCACACTTCTCTCTCTCTCTTTCTCTCTTACTCTCGAAATGACCAAAATTCTCTTGAACTACGGTCACATGTATACAATACCATTATTATCATTCCGAAAACACAAACACAGCGGTGCGACGTTCGGTAACGCAATTTCCATCGACCGGTGTTTAAGTGTACTCGCTATAGAGCACGCTAACGTTAACGACTATCCACTTTCGAAAATCTCTCAAAACTTTCCGGAGAGCTGTAGTATATATAGTACTATACAACATAACCCCTCGCTCGAGCACGAAATAGTCATTTTGAATTAAACGAAACAAGAGCGAGGGGCCGCAAAAAAAGGAGGAAGGATCACGCGAGAGAGAGAGAGAGGGAGAGAGAAGTAGCTCGTTTGTGAATGCGGGAGATGAAAAGATGAGGCGAGAAGGAGCACTTTATGCTCTTGTACAGTTACGGCCGTTTGACGTCAGAGAGCTGTTCGCGCGCGCGTATATATACGCTCGTGTTTGCTTGTATATACGTGAGATTTCGAAATTCTCTCTTTCTCTCTCTGTGTTTTTTTTTCATCGTCGTATAGAGCAGCGGAAGATTTCTTCGAGAGTTTTTACGCCGCGAGAATTTCCGGCCGAGATTCCGAGGGCACAAGAGAGGGAGAGACACGATGCCGCGGGGACCAGATAGCAATCTGTCTGTCTGTCTCTCTCTCTCTCTCTCTCTCTCTCTCTCACTCTGCCTTCCCCTCTTGCTGTTCTCGGAAACTGGGATTAAACGCGGAACGGATGATTAGCGAATCGTAATTAGTTTCGATAACGCGTGCGCGGGAGTGAGAGTATATATACGTCGTGTGTCTCTCTCTCTCTCTCTCGCGCTCGTTCACATGGATACTCCGGCAAGCCGCGCATGAGTCATCGGGCGGCTCGAAGCGTGAAATTTCGTTCGTTGCACTGCACAGCACACACAACCCACACAGCGTATGTCTGTGACGCACACACGCATACATGTGTGGATATAAACGTGTATATATATATATATATATATACACACACAGGCTGCCGCGAATTTCGCGAAATTACGCGCATAGCCGTCGTCGGTTATATATATATTGTAATTCACATAGGCTGCAATATTGCGACTGATAGCATCACGCGCGCGGGCTTTGATCCGCGTGTGCAGCGTGAAAAAGAGAGCGTTTATCTCGTTACGGAGAGCCAAAAATATAAACGCGCTCGCGTCGACTCGGCGCATTCCGCGCGTCGAAAGAGAGAGAGAGAGAGAGAGTTTCGCAAGATTGAGAGAGAAGAGCGAGAGGGAGAGAGAGTTATTTGCCCGCGTTATTTTCCAATTGGCCGGGGCCGTAGCAGTTCGCGGAATCACGCGATAGGTTTTTCGATTCTTAATTACGGGTTATCACTTCGAGCTTTGTAACACGCATATCAACTTTTAACGTTCATGGTTAGTTTGTTTATATATATATATATATACTCATTCGTTGTGAAACATTTGATTAGGAAACGAACAAAAAAAAAGAGAATTGATAGGAAAAAAAAATTTTCGGCTCACGTGTGCGTAAGACGAGAACACTCGAAATTTAATTAAACAACGTTCATGTGTCATATTAGTTTTGTAGAAACAATTCGTATACCTATACGACGTAAGCGCGGACGTTCGACGCTCCTTATCGTAGAGGCAATAATATTAATATTTCAAATTTTTTTTATATATATATCAAACGTATAGTACTAGTAAAAACAAGGAGCACTTACGTCAGTCGTCTCGCGATAAAACCGAAACGAAAAGAAATAACAAAAAAGAGGTAAAGCGACAGAGAAAAAAAGAAAGCAAAAAAAAATGCACTTTTCACCGTCGTGTCGTCCGACAGCTTGTTTATCGCAGTGTACAATAATTATTTACACACGTATTTTCCACTGATGACGACAAAAAAATTTCTTTCGTACGCGCACACTAGCGAAAAGGGAAATTCTTTTTTCTCCCCTCTCCTCCTTCTTAGACTTTTTCGACCGGAGAAAGCCGGACGCCGCGTTACTACTACTTCTGCTTTTCCGTTAGTTGCATATCCCGGTTATCCGCTAAACCACGCTCGTCAAAAATATACTCCGACGTTTTCGAAAAACTCAACTTTTTACTCTCTCTCTCTCTCTGTCTCTTTCTCTTTCTCTACACACAGCAGGGAATCCACGTATATACAAAAATAGCAGGCGGCCGGAAAAAAACAAAATTCCACAGTACGAGCGGGCGCGTGAGCACGAGCTCATGAATGAACGGGCGCCGGCTACACTCCCACGCTTCTGAGTCAACCTCCTCTCGCGCACTATATAACCCTCATATTCACACAACACGCACGGTTAAGTACAAAAAGACTAACTAAAAATACAAAAGGGTTAAACTCTATATGTACCAGTGTCTGTGTCAGCACGATTCCTCCTACTGCTTCTACTGTTCAGGCTCCACCACTGGGCCAGTACTCGCGGTCCTCCCGCATGATGATGATGATGATGACGACGTCGACGATGATGTGACTATATGTCCAACGATGCTCATTCACTAATATTTACCAGCTACTCACAGTATCAAAAAAATATACACACACGGGATACTACGCGCGCGCGTGCGCTTGGATTTTCGGCGTGGTGCGGGTGGTTGCTGCTACTGCTGCTGCTACTGCTGCTACTACTACTTCGTCGGTGGCGCCCACGCGCTCGCTGTAAACACACAACCCGGTCACGTGCCCCGCCGCGCTGCTGCTTGCCGCTGGCTCGCTGGCTGGCGCGCGCACGCGGAGAACCAAAACACCGCACTTTTGTATATATATATATATATATACACTCTTTCTCGTATCTCACACTGCACCGCACTGTGTACCTATACGTTTATTCGGCAACCAGCCGGTATAACCCCGAACAATATAACTCCGCAGCACACACACTGCACTCGTTCATTATTTTATATATATATATATATCGTGTTCACTCGGTGCGCGTCCGAGTAGTCGTATACTACTACTGCACCGTTGCCTCCGCCGCGACTAGTTGCGGCGATAGTGCGTATAGGCAAAATACGATTTCGCGCCGGTGGGGGGCGCCCGCACACACTTGTTGTAACACACACTCTGCGCAGAGCGCGCTTTTCCCGGCACACTAACGCTGCTACTGCTGCTGCTCCGTCGTCAGTAGTTACAGCAACGCTGTCGTGACGAGGCGTCGTCGTCTTCTTGATAATACAGCTGCTGTTGTTGTTGTTCTGACGAATCGCTGTGTTGAAGCTGTAGCTGCTCGTTGCGTCGTCGTCGTCGCTGATGATGCTCGACTCGCGTCATCGCGCCGCTACTCGCTTTCGCTTCTACAACACCTCTGTGCAGCTCCAGCCACAGAGAGCTACAACAGCACGCACGACGTACACACACGTCCGTGTGGCTTGAGCGCGCGCACGGAAATTAAGAAGTTACGTTATAAAACGCAGCGACCTACAATACTACAAATGCCGAGGGATCTCTCGCCGCCGACACCGTCGTTGCCGCCGCCGCCACCGCCGCCGAAGCCGCCTGCCTTCCTTCCTCCACTTTTCTCTCTCTCTCTCTCTCTCTCGCTCTCTCACTCGCGTTGCTGTCTCGCTTTCCTCCACTCCCCGAGCCTACCGCCCCACCACGTGTGCTTCTCCCCCTCTGTCTGCTTCCGCTCCCCCCACCGCCCCCCCTCTCTCTCAGTGCGCGCTTATTTTCACGTCGGAGTCCATCTCCCTCTTGTTTTTTGTGCGAGACTCCCTCCCGTTGCGCCTGCTCTCTTCCCCCTCCGGCCTCCTACTGCCGCGAGCACGCGCGTGTCATTCCCCCTCCACGCGGGCGGCGCCTCCTCCACCTTTCGGCTTTTGCACCCCCGTATATATACGTATAATGCGAGCCCGATCGCCGCCGCTGCCACCGCCGTGTTTGTGTCCCCTTCTTAGGCCAATGTTCCTATATCCCCCCTCGACGTCGGATCTTTCTTTCTCGCCTCCCCCCTCATACTCCTCCTCCAGAGACCGCTACCCTCCCTACTTTGAGCAAAGCGCGCTGCTCGCTGACTGCGTTGTGTCTCGCTTCTCGCATATAGATACACACATATGTATATATACCAGCTGTACATACACACACGTGCGGTACGTACAATGCACCAATGTAATACCGGCATTGGTATATACACGCGGGCGTATATATAGAGGCGGCGACCACAACAGCGAATTTCGAACACTGTATAAGAGTGAGTGAGGTTACGGCATCGTGCGTATTACACACAGTGGTGCTTCAACGGCTTGGTCTCCCCCCCTCCTTCTTGTCGTTCGTTGAGCTCACATCACGCACATGACTCGCGCGCACGCGGGGATTTCGGGGATGATGCCGTTTTGTCGTCGTCGTGCCCGCACGCGTGGTAAAGAACCGGATTTGCAGCAGCGCGTCGTCGTCGTTGTACGGTGTTACGCGCCGGCACACACGCGCAGCATGTATAGTAGTATTATTATATGCGTGCGTGTATATACAACGAGCGACGAGGTGTGAAAACGAATCGACGGAGATGATGCGGGAGATTACGTCCGCGCGACGATGAGATAATAGATGAGGAGGAGGGGTACTTATGTGACGAAGGTTGTGGACGGCATTCGGAGTCGTGTTGTCGTTGGTGATGCAAGTTTCTGATGCATGTGGAGGGAGTTGCGTAATGGCTTTTTTGGAGAAGAATTTTTTTTTTCATTTTTCTTTTTGTTTTGGACAAGACATTAAACGTATGGTTCGATAGATACTTCATGACGTAATCATAGATAAGAATATTTCAATTATGAGAGGATTGGATTTTGAAAATAATTTGAATTTCTCGATGTTGATTTTGTGCTTTGACTTTCTCTACTGGTTCACATTGTTATATTCATGCTTGGAAAATTGTAAACACATTTCATCACTAATATGTTGGAATGCCAAACATTGAATTGTTTTCATCCGAGTTATCTATATATACATCAAGGCAAATTATGCGTTGAATCATCACGAATGGAGATAATTTAAACAAACTATCATTTTATGATGACTTCTTATAGGAGGAGGAAGTGCAGGCAATCAAGATCAATTTCATTGTTAGTAGGTAGTGCATCATTTATAGCTTCGAAGTAGTTGCTAGTTTGATCAAATTGAATTCTGCGTAGACACTTCACTTTTATATACAGAATGAGAGTTGGACTAATTTAAATGGAAATTACTATTGTGAATGGGCTGTGTGCAATGGAGACTTGCAGTGGAATTCTAAACGCAAAGCCAGCAGAGTTATACTCAACTGCGCTGAATTTATGAATAACGTAAAATATATATTTTTGAGAAAAATACTTAGATTCTCTCCAGGTTGAATAAATCTTTCAAATGGTGTATCCCATTTTCAATTGGCAATTTATGAAAATTGTATATTTAACTAACTACAAGATGAAGCTATTGAAACACGTTCTACTTGAACTCATATATCATATACTTGTTTGTAAAAAAGAAAAAAAAAAGATAGTAACGGTATGTACAACATTACAAATTTTCTTTTTGAATTACTTCCTGTGTTGAAACTTTCAAAGCCTTGTTTTTCCTCTACCAACATCAATAAATATGACTTTTAAAAAGGGTAAATGAAAAGTGCTTCAGAATCAAATTTGTACTTCCACCGATCCAATTTTGATCGAATCTCATATCACATTTGTCGCTAAAAAATTTTTTTTCTCTCAATCGACTGGCTGGATAGTCAGTTAAAAGTAACCGTAATTACTCATAACAAAAGTTTCAAATAGGACAGGTGCAATCATTTTTATCGACAACCAATATTGACAACATACAGCGACAATGTTTGCCCAAATGCTAATTGATTTTAAATTTCTGCCCGGCGTTCGCCAATATTAACTTGTCAGGTGCGTAGCTGATCAATTTGACTTGTTTATAAGCAACGTGCAAAATTAAGTATCTAAATGCTTATTGTTTTTTTTCACCAGTTTGCTCACGTTTAATCAATATTGACAGATCATTTTTGCAAAGTACAACTGTTAATTTTTCTACAACTATATATACAACACGTCGGTTGCAAGTATATGAGGACATTTGATTAAAGTAACCTGTTGACTACTGCTGCACACCTCATGATGTATATATATATATATTTTTTTTTGCAATAGACTTGTCACCATAATTACACTTCATCAATTAGAAGCAATTAATTACCAAAACATCATCCATTTCACGAAGGAGCTCCAAAGCCGCCCACATATATATATGGATACCCATCAACCTGATTTCTAATTTTATTCTTCCCTGCTTATAATAATTATACGCTATTCATAACTCTCACACCAAATCAAACGAAACATATATAGATGTACATAGGTACGCGTTAATGGAAGCTCATTAAAATCAGTTTAGAAATGATCAAACTCTCCTCAATTATCCGGCATACGTCAAAAGAGAGAGACGAGTCCGTGACCACGAGGCGGACGCGTAAAAACAGCCACGCGTACGTCATTAAATAAATCAACGCTACATCATCTTATAGCTCTCCCGTGTATATTAGAAATCGCGAGTGGACGAATATTGCAATGGAAACGCATAACGATGTTATTATTCGCAGCGAAATAGTGCGTTATGTCGAAGCTGCGAATACATGCGTACATATAAACATACATATAGGACGACAAAGCGGAGATGGAAGAAGTGAAAGTGACGCGAGTGCCCACGGCAACGTATATATCGAGTCGCGTTAATTTAGCCATCTAATTATCAATTAGAGCAAAACCAGGCCAGAGAGGCGACGACGACGTACGAGAGGAGCCGAGGACTCACCTTTGGCGCGATGTAAATGCTGAAGTGCGCTCACTTTTCAACCTTTGATCATTCGTTATAGCTATATAATGCACTACCGTACGTGTATGCGGTCGGTGTCGTCAATTTGTACAAGGTTATCGACGCGCTTCGAATAGTCGCACACGCGCTTCTTTTTGTTTGTTGTATTGGATAATGTGTACCTTTCTCGTGTCATACAATTGAATTTGGTCGTTGGAACTATTTTGCTTGTATATATGACGCGATTGAAAAGAACTTCTCTCATTTTTACGGACTCACGCGGAAACAGAAACAAATGGGCGCGTGTATGAACATCTGGGTATGGGTGTAAAGAATCGAAAACTCAATGAATTTTCAATAGGTAAAAGTCATTTTCATTATTTACACCTCTATGGTTAAACTATATACTATGACGTTTTATTGTTAGCATCCACTGGTTGTTAGTTATATCGATGAATCATATTATTTGTACATTTTCAATATAACACACTTTGATTATTTGTATTATTACATCCCTATTTTCGGCACCGATATCAATGCTTCGATTAGATAATGTATTTCCAGTTAATAAATTCAATATATTAATCCATATTATATAACAAGATTGTTCAAACATCAATTTGATTGCTATATGGCCAGTGTCTATTTCTGTAATTTCATTATCAATTTAACGTTATTTAACCAAAAAATCTCATTACAATTTCAGTTATTATTATTGGAATTTTGAATCGGATATTCAATCCGAGAGGTCGCGTAATTGTGTGACAAATTTCAGATGTCAATCAAACTTAAATAGCCTCGTAATTTCGATACGAGTACAATGTAATTACAGTTTCCTGTACTGTTTAATTTTCATCTATAATTAAGCTAATTTATGAACTCTCTAATATACCGAAAATTGCTCCAGTTAGAATTTGAGATACTTCTATTGTTTAATTGCACTTAATCAATCCATCAATCATTTCCATTACGTTCAATAACTTTTTACCTGTTCGTTTTGCAAACCAACGTCCATCGTTATTAAATCAATTAAAGTTTTTCAATTAAAAACGTTACTTTTATACTAAAATAAAAAGTCTTATTCCCGTTCAATTGTTACGGCTATAATATCAAACCAATTTTATGCTTTAGAGCGACGCGTTTGCATCTCTGAGCAATGGTAAAATGAACTTTGAAAGTAGCAGTAACTTTGACCAACCTGCACGTGTGTACGAGCAAACAGCCTTTATGCGTTTATACGTGTATAATAGCATTAGCTAAGATTGTGGGGTCTGCAAGTTAAGTAGATAAATGACGTTCACGTGGACATCTCAATTAGACTGTTTACAGTGTAGGCACATTGACCAGCATCGAAAATAATAACATTCACAATGCAGCTCTGAATCAGCTGAATACTGACAGCTTAGTAATTCACTTGTACCATATAGAGCTTTCAAGAATAGCAGTATTTATACAGTACACTATATTTAAACAAGCGGAATATAATAAAAATGTCATCTCATTTTTAGGGACAAAGGATTATCGTATCTCAAATTTCACGACACGAAAATCCAGCCACTTGATACGTACACCCATATATGCACGTGTGTGTGTGTGTGACTGTGTGTGTTGGTGAGAAGAGCAGATCGTCGATGAGAAAGACCAGAGTCGAAGGGAAAAGCTCAAGTGGCCTGGGACTCCATCTTCGGCGTGCTAAGAAGTCTCTTCATATCGAAATTGATGTCGTGCCTCGATTATAAGTAGCGTCGGGCGTGCACGAGCGAGTGCGCGCGGGAGGAAAAGCGAGAGGTCTTCTGAAATAAAGGGAAAAGATATAGAAAGAGAAGGGGACGGAGAGAAAGAGAGAGAGAGAGAGCGCCGATAAAAACGGTAATAATTTTTGCGCGCTGTACGAAAGGAATCGGCGAGTCGCCGCCGCCGACGCCGCCGCCGCTACGCGAGGGAATCGTCAATTTGGCGCGCCTGGAAAGAGGAAAGAGACGGCCATAATCGATCGTTCTCGTTTACTTCGTTTTTCCCCCCTCCGACTCTCTGTTTTTTCTCTTTTTTATATTCGTGTCGAGGAGAGATTTCGAGTGGGTGAGCGCGGGCGGGCGCTACAGAGAAAGAAGGAGAGGGAGAGAGAGAGGCGAAATTGACGGCGACAGAGAGACAGAGAAAAGAGAGAGGCGCGCGCGGAAGAAAAAGTATGGGAACATAGATAGAGGATGGGAGACAGAAGGGGAGCAATCGAAGAGAAAAAGAGAAGCGAGAGAAGCGAAGAGAGTGGGAGGAAGAGTAGAGAGGGAAGCGCGGGCGACAGAGGGAGAAAGAAAGAGAGGAAAAGAGGGCGGTAACTGTCGTTATGATTTTACTTTTTGCCCCCTTTCTCGCTCGCCCGTATACGACAAAATTATCATGTTGTTCAGACGTAGTCTCGCGTGCGTCTGTCTGCCGCTGCTGCTGCTGCGAAGTGCGCGCTCGCGCATCCTATACACGCGGGCGCAAAAAAAGCCGAGAGAGAGAGAGAGAGAGAGCCGTTCGCTTGCTCGCGATTGTATTTTTGCGAAATTTCAAATTTAACGGCTCGCGGAGCCCCGTGCACGTCTCTTTTCTCCTCTTTCTTTCCTTTTCCTCCCCCCGCCGGCGATCGATACATATACGCTATAAAGCGAAATAAATAATGCGCGGCAAACATCCGTCGCCTCTGTGTATAAGAAGCGACTTTGCTAACGTGTCGAAGAGAGGGGATGTATATATATAACGACGCGAGCTATTGGTAATTAGGAGAATATATAGTTTTTGCTAGACGCGCGGGCGCTTTGTGACGGGGTAGTAGAATGCAAATTCGATTAGACTTTGACGTTGTTCACGAGCGAGATATCGTCACATTATTAAAACTATTTCATAAAACATCGAGCGAGCAACGTCTGTCGTCGGCTGGTGACGCGCGGGGAAAGGGACGAGGTGAAGAAATTTTGAGGGCGGGAGAGTTCACGAACTATTTGGACTGCTTTTCTCATTATAGAGTCTTAGGTGCATTATGGATTTGCTGCGTGGGTCTCGTATAACTGGATTGTTTTATGATTGCCTTCAAGTTATCAGATTTTTAAGATTCATAATTTGCTGGTGGATGGTTCTTTAAAGAAGTGTGAGCAATGTTTTGATAATTTAGTAAGATTACATTTTTTGTGTGATTAATTTAAGTATCGAGATTATAGTCTGAGTAGTTTAAAATTTATTATAATGAAAAAAATCTGTGTGTTGAATGCATTGGTGGGAAAAATACAAAATCTTCTAACTATCCTCAAGCTTATCAGTGAAGCAGTTTCACAAACTTATAGCGTGAGAACAGTAGACTTTAGGTTGAAATAATGAAAATTTGAAAATTTGAAAATTCTGATAAAGACAAACAAAAAGTTTTGGTAATTAAGGGGACAAGCCATGGTTAAATCTAAAAAAAAGTTAGTGAATAAATTCTTTAATAACAAAGCCCATATATATTTTTAAGGGTTCAAATTTTTTTTATCATTAAGTTGTATA
>JAYJLV010000001.1:12203069-12214591 GCA_036873485.1 Torymus texanus | reverse complement strand
GGTCTAATTATTTAGGAGTACCTTTGTAGTTATAGCAGTTATAGAAAATGTGAGCTACTTTTCCTGAAAAAATATTTAGAAATTGTTTTTTAGTGAAAAATCTAATTTTTTAATGTTTTTTTTATTCAAATTTTAATGTTTTTTTGCAATTTTATCTTTTATTATTGTCCGCTAGTAAAATTATTAACAAAATAAACCCGACATCTATACAACCAAACCCGATAAAATTCAACAAAGCTGTATTGTAATAGCTTACATTCAAAATCATTCGCCACATATTTTTCTCAATGTCTGGCTTTTAGAAACATGAAAGGAAGCTCTATCTCCCCCTATTTTTTTTCTCATCACGTCATGTAGATAAAAAAAGATAAGTCACGATGAAAAAAAAACAGAAATTTTTATCTGTTTTATGTGTGCTCTCAGTCAAAATTGTGAAGAATGGGAAAAAGACCAACGCGGTCGAAAAATTTTTCTATTTTTTCGGTGATTACAGAGTTTATATTAGACTTAGTTAGTTTGATATTGACATGTATTTCGTCGGTCCAGCCATATTGGTTTCGAATGGAATATTACTTTTTAAAATAGGAAACTCTCCACTATAATTTCTGTGGAACTTTGTGATTGTTTTTCTCGGTCGGTCGCTTTTAAATTTACAGAAAAAAAACGTGTTCAATCTATTTTTCCGGGTGTATTTTCGTTGACGGTTAATCGTGTTTGCCCAGTCACTTTTTAAATAAGTTACGACGCGAATCTTTTTATATCGCTTGTACACTTTTGGACTTGTGCTTTTAATGAGCTGATTTTTATGTTATTAGCCTCTGAAAGAGTTTTAATTTTATGTTTATTAAAATAGTAAATACTTTTTCTTTATAATCATACACCCATTATAACATATTCTCTAAAAATAATTGCAACTGAATACGTGATCACATTTCAAATGGTATACATAATTAAAACAAAAATACCAACAGTGGATATAGGAAAAATGTAGATGTCACTCGTTGTTTTCAATTATTTTTCATTTAACCAATATATCTACTATTGCGCTCGTCGCAGCAATAACTGTACTTGACAATTTAATTAAACAGATTCGTTTTATTTAGACATTTACTGAAAATTGCAATCTATTTCACTTTTTTCCATTTCAAATTTTATTTTCTACGCAGTCATCGATAATTTTGAATTTAATCCACGAAACCTTGTTTTTATAATGACTATAATTTAGGTGAATAATCAATATTTTGTTATATTTGGTATGGTATGAGAATTGCTTTGAATATATTGTCAACTACTAAAAGGTATAAACAACAAATTATAAATAAACTTGTGAAATGAATGATATGACGAGACGAATTATAATGAAAAAGAGAAAATTCATACTTCATCTTTTAACACATATAAACATCAATATTTCTAATCATTACTGTATTGCAATTCAAGTTAAGCTTATAACACATAAGACTCTTACGTCTAATTCAGCGAAAAAGCTACATCTACACCATCTTACACAGAAGCAAAAAAAGTCCTCACAGATATCAACAAGTCAGTAACGCGCTCCCCTTCCCCCTCTCGCAAAGCCCCGACGCGCAACAACTATCCGCCTCTCTCCCTTTCACACCGTTTCACACATACACCCTCGACACAAAACCTAAATCCAGCGAATCCCGGGATTGTCGAATCATCAAACGAACTCCATCAAACCCTAATAACTCCAACCGCCGTCATCCCAGCTATGCTTTCCCCCCATCACCTCCCTCTATACATTCGGATGATCGTCGATCAGTGATTCATCAAGCCAGTGTGACGCGAGACGCGCTCGCGCGAAAGCGCATAAACGAATAAACGCGCGGGCGCGCGTACGCCCGCGCATACGATTTCCTCCCCCTTCCCCCGTTGCGCCGCCAAATTGACTTTGCAAGAGAGAACGCGCCCAGCCCTGCCAATATCGGCCGGGTTATCTACCTGTCTGCGGTCGGATAGGGGTTGGGACACAGAGTTGTGCGCGCATGTGGGGATGAGGGAATGGGAGAGGGAGAGAGAGAGAGACGATCGGGAAAACGTCGTTACGAGCGGATACGCGAGGACGCAAAAATCAAAGCGAAGATGCGCCAGGGGAGAGTGGGAGGGAGAGAGAAGTGTAATTAGGATTGCGAGTCGAGCTGCCGGGACGGAGCGTGATTTATGAGAGAGAGAGAGAAAGAGAGAGAGAGAGAGAGCGAGAGAGAGAGAGAGAGAGAGGGGGTTAGGAAGTGAGGGTGGGAACTATACGTGTGTGTGTCTGCGTAGTGAGAGAGGAACTGAGTGAGAATTTTCGTGCTGGTTCTTTGGTTGATTTTATGGTTAAATGTATATATGTTTTAAGAATTAATGCAGTTTTTCTGTGAAATTACGCAAATTTTCTTAAGCTCTAGGAATTTTACTCTATAAACGTATGTGCTTCTGTCATTTTAATTATTTTGATCCAATAAGTTCTTGGGAAATATTTTTTCTATAAAGAAGATTAAGAAAGTGGAAGTTTCCTACCCTCGAAACAGAGGAACACAATTTTCTAGCGATAAGCAAATTACACAAAACGTAAAATTTTTATATATTATCCTATATGTATTCGAAGAGTTTGATTCACCTCTTTTTATACTAAATTTAACAGCCAACTGCACTTCCTTTATAAAATTATCGCGAATGGACTGATCACTTTTTGTGAGAGAAGTTCATTTTAACTTACAAATTAGTACGACAGTCTACTAATCTGCTTAGTGTCCACATAATTCAACACGTAAACAGAACAAGATCATTGTTGAAAAAAAAATAAATAACTTTTATTATAAAAATAACACCGTAAAATACGAGTAAATTTTAACATAATGAAGTTTTCGTATTATCATTAAAATTATTTAATTTTTAACAAACCAAATGCCATTATGTAATTTGATAAATTTCTTGATTAACTTTAGTATTCATATTTCATTAAAAATAATACTGGGAATATGATGAAAAACGCTATTTCAAATATTCAGAACGAGAAAATCATTTAAAAATTTAAGAGCAATCAGTCTTATATATCCAAATTCAATCAACAATTTCCTCAATAGTGAATGCTCTCTATCACTCTCTGCACCGCCTTAATGCACTTAAATCCATGCCTGAAAATTGCGAATTTTAATAATTTAACGGCTTAATATATTTTGCGAATATCAAATTCGCAACTTCCAATTCCACCGGATCGGAAATGGATCGACGTCGCCACTGTGGTAGAAACGTCTATAATTCAATCTCCCGCCACCAGCACCGCTACCACCATCCAAGATAATACCCTAACGCTATTATCGCAAAATTCGCGTACACGTTATATATACATTACACACCAACGCTGTCCCAAAATTGCCTCATGTTTCCTCGTAACTCTATAAACTGCGACTACTCGATTTCACGCGAGCGTTTTTTTTTCTAAGTAACGAGAGAAACGCGCTCCAACCGATCGCGAATCGAACGGACCAAGCTGCTGACTATATAGCAAGAGATAGAGCGAGAGAAAGAGAGAGAATAAAAAAAAACAACGCAACACGCGCGCGCGCACGTTCAACGTTTCTATTTATTGCATTTCGAGAGAGCTGTAAAAGAAATCGGAGCACAAAAGCGGATACGAGCGCACGCGGACTCCATTGATTTCCAAACGCGGCTGGCCAAACCCGCGCGCGTGAGTTATCGAATTACGGACATTGTAATTATAGAATTTTCAATAACGCGTATAGTACCCAAGGTTTTGTTTCATTTTTTTTCTACGTTCTTTTTTCTCATATCAAACTAGAATTCATCGAATTGATTTATAGTATATCCTAAAATTTGAGGAAATACCGATACCTTTCCACAGTGCAGACGGAAATCTATCTTTCCGTCAGTATTATATTATTTCTCGCGCGTTTGCAAAGTCAATTCTATACTGTAGGATTCTTTCGATGAATACACGTCGATTAGCGTTCGTTTTCAACTGTACATTACGCTACTATATACTGACTGTCTCTCTGACGTTTACTATATACGAATTATTATCATACGTGAATCACACTTCATGTGTCATGCATGATTTCGCAATTACTCTATAGAATAATACACCATGGCGACCGGCTCCCTTATCGAATCCATTTTTTTTCCTCTTACTGTCTGTCAACTTCGTATTTTAATTAAAATCAAATCTCCGTTGTAGTTTACCAGTACGAGCCCGCGCGCCGCGGTCTAATCTCGAAAACGATATCACGCCAGATAAATTTCAAGTCTATTGCGAGTAGCCACGCGAGTTCCGTGTCTCTTTTTCTCTCTATATACATGTGTGTGAGTAAAAAGTCGAAAATTATCAATCGACGCGTATTCCAAAAACATCTTGCGCAACACACTCGTGGTATGAATGCCCGCATCGTGGTTTATTTAGAAAATTGCGTCGTAAAAGTGTTAATATTTGTATAGCGTGCTCGTGATAACACAGCTGTAGCCGTTATATTACTCTCCCTTCGAATGCATTATTTGAATAACCAGTCAACGTTTTCAAAGTTCATTGCGTTGATAATCAGCCTCGACGCCGGATACAGATTATTTTTTTTTGGTCCCTGAATTTTTAATTCAAGATTTTTACGAAATGCCACCAAAACATGTTTACCGAAATCGAACACCTACTCCAATTAAATAAAATAACCAATACGCGACTACAAAATCAAATTATCACTTTCTCGAAAGCATCACATATAGTTTTTCCTTCTTCTTTTTGTATCGGCAAACACACGCCGCCTGTCCAAAAAGTATACGCAGTAGACAGCGACTACACCGGCGCTCGCTCTGCTATTTACATTAGCTCTGAAGTAGTCGCGTGACGTAGCATACGCGCGCCGGTTGCTGACCTTTCGAGCATCACCGTTGTATATACCCCTGAACGAGCGTATATACGGCTTAACGCGCAGCAGTCCGCGAGCGATAAAGAAAACTACACGCTTGCTTTTGCAAGGAAACTTACGTAGCCCTGAATATATATACATAATCACATGTGGTCGAAACTTTTTTCGACTTATTCATTGCATCTAAAACAACCTATAAAGTGTTCTACCTTTATTCCGAAAGCTACGCGGAACCGTCTATAATCTCAAAAACTCTCCCGTCCCTTCCGCGTGTACACCCGCTGGTGATTAATTACCACAACCCACGGCTTTGAAAATCCCGATATGGCAGAACGCGTGTAAATATAGCAGCGCAGGCGTCTATTCTCGCGTTTGGCGTGCTTGTATTATCGCGCTATGTCGCCTGATTTTAGTTGTATATACGTTATATTCGCGAACATAGCGAGCGCCGCGTGATGCGAGCGTATCGCGTCATCGAAACAAACAAACAAACAACTTGAGATACATAACCTGTGGCGGTGTCGCCCACGATTTTTCCCCTTTCTCTCCTCTCTGTCTCTCGACGGGGATCAAGCATTTTGAAATGATATCCCACGCGGTATGTTGTGATTCTGATGTCCCCGAAGAGGAGCTCTTCTTTGTATGCTATTTTTTAAAGTTTTTTCAAGGGATAAAAGATGTTTTTTTCGATTTTTATTTACAATAGTATAATACAGAAATTCTAAAGAATAAAAATACAAAGTTAGATAGTTTGTATGGATAGTTAATGATTTAGACAATATGAATTATCTTGATGTACTTTATACATTACGATCATAGAATAGAATTGAAAATCTAGTTGAAAAAAGTAAGTTACAATAGCGAACTTTCATCAATAAATATACCGCAGACTCAAGCTACAAGCTCGTGTTGTATCGAAAGCCATGACTCGGCAACTCCCAAGAAACATTAATTAATTTCTCGTATCGCGATTTTATAAAAGGCACACACATAATACATACACATCGACTACAAGGGAAGGGGGAAGGGAATAAAGCACAAGGAAAAGAATAAAAATAGAAATGAAGAAATTCCTCACTCAATGTGCGCCTGTGCGAATCAATAACAACCAGCCCCCATTGTATATACAGAAAAACGAAATTTCCTACTCGTTTAAAAACTTGCGAAAAGTGCCTTTCATTGTAACTATATAGCACTCTTTCTCGACGCGCGGCGCGCGCACAGTAGTTCGAAGCTTTCGAATGTTTATAAAAGCGCGAGCGAAACTTTTCTTCAGCCCCGCACGAGGCGTACAATTAACATATAAAATTCTTGGAAGGCACACTTATATACACATATATACATAGACGTACATATAAGAGTAAACAAAGAACCTGTATATACATACTATACATCCCTGACGCAGACGAAGAGAGAGAGAGAGAGAGAGAGAAAGAGTGAAAAAGAGCGCGCGAGGGAGTGGGAGTCGTCAAAATCAATAGAATATTTTTAAGCTAGCCATTATAATAATAATAACAATGGGCGGGCACGCGCGGGCACCCGCTAAAATGAATTCCGAGCATTCGACGAGAGAGAGAGAGAGAGAGAGAGCCGACGAGACGCGGAGGCGGGCAAAAAATTTCTTTACTCCCATATCAAATATTCGATATCTGTCTGGGACTTTTCCGTATATACCTTTTCCATCCCCCGTTCTCTCTCTCTCTCTCTCTCTCTCTCTTTTTCTCTCTTCCACTCCCGCGCAAAAAGAGAGAAAAAGAAACGGGAGGCAAGGGGAGGCGCGCGCGAGAGAGGGAGAGAGCGACGAAAAAATAAAATGAGAAAGAGAGGAGGCAAGGCGGAGGAAGCAGAGGAGGAGGAGGAGGAGGAGTAGGAGGAGGACGAAAAAACGCGAGATCGATGCAAATATGACCGTCCCTCTTTCGCTCGCTCCTTCGCTACTGTACGAATGTGCCCTCCCGCGTTCGCCCGTATAGGTATTACGTATAGGAGCGAGAAAGAGAGAGAGAGAAGGCTCGACGGTGCTATGACCCGAAAGTTTTGCACGCCACCAGGAGCGAGAGAAGGGCTAACGAACTCTCCGGTCTTTCTGTGCGCCCCTCTCTCCTCTACTGGCCGTGAATGTTCGCGCACGCGGCGATCGGGGGGTGGTGGTAGTAGTAGTGGTGATGTGGTGTTAGTCGTGAAAAATGACTCCAACACGCTGGTAGGGAATTTTTTTTCTGCGGATTTCAACCACGTATCTGAGGAGAACCGTGAGTTATCCATCCTGCGGATAAGTTTGGTCGAAAACGGTGAGAAAATCGCGAATTTCCGATAAGCCGTTGCTGATGGTGGTAGTTTCAGAATGTTTTTAGAGATTGTTTTTCAGATTTTCGAAAGTTTTTCGAAACATATCTTGGGAGCACTTGTCGGTTTTCAAGTGGTAAAAGATACTGGAAAATTTCGAGGTGATTTTGGAAGAATCGGAAAATAAAAGCCATTAGCGGCTGTGGTTGCATAATATTTAATGTTGGGATGAATTTTTTTATTTTACTATTTGATAAAGATTTATTTTTTCAACTTAGTCAGTGTACAGCTTTATATTCCTATAAAATAGATTTTCCGTGTAATTAATGATAACGTTTCAAAATTATATTTATCATATTGTATAAAAGTATAATTTGAAATTCTATAATAACACTCGAACTAAATTAAAAAAAGTTTATTTGTATTGTGTTTTTAATTTAGTTTGGATTTTATACCATATATGATTTTCATTTACACTTTTATTGTGATAAATATAATATAAAAGAAAATTATTTCCGAATATTAAATGATTAAACTATAATAGCACACACGACTAAAGATAAAACTGAAAGTAGGTGAGGAATGCCAATATCTACTTTTTCTGCTTTCGGTAAAAGTTATCCTGATTTTATTTTAAAATGCGCGTGCGTCATTTTTCCAGAAACGATATTTGTAAACAAGCCTGTGCCCTCGAAATTGCTTCAAATGACTATGAGTCACCAAAAAATAAAAGATTACTACCATTTATATATATATGATTAATAATTAAAAAATTTATAAACCTATAATAAACAGCTTAAAGGTTTGACGTCATGCATATTTAATAAGTAGAATAAGACGCACATATATAGAATGACACGTAGCGAACGTTATAGACCTTTACTGCGATTGTACTCAATTTTCGTTAGTATAGGTAAAAGCGTATACGTATGTATATACGTTATATGGTTTTATATATATTTTTACAGCTAGAACCGTAAATCGTGATTCATTTTGCATGAGGTTATCTGTTTCATTTTCCAGGGCACGTATTTAATGCGAATCGAGACATACACATTCGTGGTGCAAATTTATCGAAGATCATTAAAAATTTGATTTTCTATCGTTGTAGCAATTTACAACTGAAGTCACGTTTTACGGCATCGAAAAATGTGTAAAGATCACCTGCTGGAAAATTAACTGGTTTTATCAGTGTATCTTAATAGTTCGACATTATCTGGGTTAGTTTCGACAGATTTATAGCTTGGAAATTATGACAAATACTATACACGGTACACGATTGCACAAATGAGATTCTCATTCGTACGAAAGAAAACATTTCCGTTTTCGAATTTTTACTGCATTCGTAACTGCCAGTTTTATTTAGTGTCAAAATTACAAAAATGCCTGTGTATACGTATATTCAGTGGTAAAGAAACTGCGTGTTCAACGATTTCACAGAACACACGTATGTTACAGAAACCATCGACTTGAAATTGTAATTTACAATGTAAATAAAAGGTTAAATTACATTTGCATAAATTTCAAACTATACTCGATGTTTAATTCGCCGCTTCGAAGCATTATTTAGACTTTCATAAATATTCTTTATAAGTAGCGTACGTTACGCGAAAGTATAGGTATATATACACGACAATGTATAAATGGTTTCCTTTTGTTTCTCAGTGTCATCGCTTATAGCCATTTCGCATCGCTGTACAACCGCGCGAGACTCTACATTGCATTTGACAACTGATAATTTTGCCCTCAACGAAAGATATAAAATCGATTTCAGCTCATTCATTTTATAAGACATGACCGAGCGAACGTTTGTTACTCTAACAGAGTCGGCGGACGTCGATCACTAATTTTCAAACGTTGCGCATGACATTTTCACATTGCGAGTTGCATCCATTGTAACTGCAAAATCAATATTATCAAAATTACCTTCGTTTGGTATATGAATATAAGTACCGCACATGGTGTACATTGCACGTGATGTGCAGTTATATTCGTATACGATTGGTCCAGTTTTGAGAGAAAGAAGACGCGCGGGCTTTTGAAATTTCGTGACCGCGCGCATTGTTTGATGACCTCAAAAAGTCGACAAAGGAAATGTAAATCCTCTAAAGTACAAAAATGCTTAACCCTGCCCCAATATCAAAGCCTTGTAATATTTGGCTGTAGTCATGCATTCCAAATAAATCTTCTTTATTTTCTTGATATAATTTTAAAGTAATTCGATTGTTTCCTACATATATATACTTTTCATTTTACTATAAAGTAAATTACACAATACGTATATGTAAATGGTTCGTATCAAGTATAATATTCACGTTTGGTTGAAAATACTTCGAAACTAGTTGGATTACTTGCTGAAGCGTTTGAATTCATATACTTAAACCTGATATTCCTCTTCGCGTTCGAAAAAAGAAGCAAGGCAGCCGCAAGACAACTAATTTAGTATGCGTGCTAAACTGATTAACCGATCGAGATTAGAGTTTAGTGTTTACATGATCGATAACATTAATAAATTTCTTCAATTTCGAACTCAGCCCTTCAGCTATTCTTTTATGTATTAACTTTGGTAAATGCTTCAAAATCTATCGCTATTTATAATTATTATAAATAAAATTTCTATGGACAAACTATGGTAGTTTTAAGTAGTTTTAAGTAGTTTAAATACTAGACCTATGTACAGGTAGCTGTGTCTACCTCTATAGGATGTTTGGCTGCCTCGGATATACCAAATATAACCGAAGGTTAGCTAACATGTATTACTATTAGCACTAGTATGCACTAGTATGTACAAAAATAATTAAAACTTAAAATTAAACTTTGCTGTTTCCATCAATACGATACCGAATAGTTTTAATTAATATAAAATTAAAACAATTACCATGGAAAAAAAAAATCATTTTACGTTTACAATTATACCATGGCTCAGTCATAAACGTCACCGCAAAATAGACCGTTAATGAACTTTATTACAGCTTCTAGGCCAAACGATCTGGGAACTTCATACATACGCACTCTCCACATAATAAACTCCGTATTATGAATTGTAAAACAATTCACCAGATTTATGCAGAACCGAGCGAGAGAGAGAGAGCCCTGTAAACAAGTTGTTTGCGCGATGTCCGCCGATAGCTATTCACTCCGACCCTCCATATACATATATACACCCATAATCCCTATGAAACTCTGGCGAACCTGTGCACAGAGGCATGTATATATACTACGTGGCACTAAAAATCTCTCACTCTCTCACTCTCCACTCTGTTCGTCCATGCACCATACAAGCAAGCATAGCCCAACACAGCACATCATCATATACGCGTATATACGCGCGCTCTCTATATATACACGTGCAGCCCCGTTTTCCTTGCGCGACTTCCTCGCTCATTGTACTCCAATTCAGCGGATGAGGGGCCCTATCTCGCGTGCACAATCACCCGTAATTGCGGCTGGAATTCGCGTGTTTCGAATCGAGGCAGCGGCGGGGCAGCGTTGGCGGCCCGCAAGAGTGAGGAGAAGAAAAACTTTACGTTCCTCTACCGAGGCTGCTTAAAAAAAACTTTTTCCTGCGTCGAAATCTTATTGTTTTCGCAGCGGTTAATCTTTTTTTTCTCTTGTACCACCACCCTTTACGAGGTTTCTTACGGTCGAGTCGTTTCTTTTTTTTTTTGTTTTAGACGAAGGAAGAAAATACTCTCGAGAGCGGGGATATTATTATTGCGGCGCGGCTGCTGCTGCCAACTTTTAATTGCGCCCATTCAAATTGAAAATGCGGTCGTGATTTGCGTTACGATTTCCCTCCTACTCTTACACCAAGCTTCTGAGATGTCGTCGGTTACTTTATAATGTTAATGCGCGCGTGGCGCCTTTCTTTGTAGCGCACGCTGGTATAAATAACGCGGTATGAATTTTCCGTTCGCGATTTATACATAATTATTCGTATATATATATATATATAAGCAAACGCTAAGATTTTGCACAGTAAAGCCATCGATTGACGAAATTTCTACACTTCTATTGCTTTGATTGAATTTGTGGGAATACCACCTACGCATGAGGAGTAAACATTTCGCCAGCCATAGCCGATTGAAAAATATCGGATTTTCTTTCATGTAACTGTAGTTGCAGCATTGTACAATGCAACGCGAGATATAACCCAACACATACACACAGACTATGCGAAATTTTGAACCCATGCGCGCGCTTTACAGCGAATTAAGTATATATTCAAAATGAGGGTATATGCATGCTCAGTGTGCGCGCGAGGGGGCGATTCCCATTTTAGTCCAGTAGAATTAGGCTTAAAAATACCCTTTAGGGGAAAAAATTTTAGAGGTTTTCTGTGACATCGCATTCGCT
>JAYJLV010000001.1:12186497-12202969 GCA_036873485.1 Torymus texanus | reverse complement strand
TTCCAACAGATAACATGTTCTAATAATGAGCTGAAAACCAGATTAAAAATAGGGAGTTCCCGGCGTTAACGGGTTAAAAGGACAAATATTACATAATGAAATAACGCCAGAATGTACGTACTATATGTATATATATTGCAGTCCGGATGGTGCGAGAGCGATCCAATTCGTCATGACAATCGATTAATTTCCCCACTCGAAGGGAAAGCCCCCAATAAAGTCGACGGCCCATACAGCTCTGGGGGTGCAATAAAAGCTCGGCGCACTGGCGCCGTAAAAGCGCCGAGCGCGCGCTTACAAAGGCGCGCAGAGAAATGGAGAGCGAAAAACCAGAGGTAGAGAGGGAGAGAGTAAAGAGGGGTGAGAATAGAGCCATCGACAAAAAGGAAATAGTTGTAGTTGTACGGAGCGGGGGTGTTGGCTCTATTACGCAGTATAGTGTGAACGTTGTAATCGGGCAAATTAGAAAAATCGATACAATTAAGAGTTTTGCGCGTCCCATGGAAAAGGGGAAGGGAATAATAGTCAACGTTTTGTTTTGAAAATTGGGTATGTGTTAGTACACCGTTGTGTCGAAGTTCGTTTTCATTGCATGAACGTGTGTACGCGCGCGCGAGCAGTATTTAGTTAAAGAGTTTACGGATTGCAGCGAAATTTTGTTAGAGTTCGACTTTCTGGTACCGTCGGGAGAGCGAAAAACCATTTTAGCCAGCTTGGATGTAGTGCAAATTGAATTATTTGTTTGATTAGAAGGGAAATTAGTCATTAGTATAAGTTATTTAAATTCTGTATTAGTTAATAATTGATTAGACATTGCTAATGAAATCACTTCATTTCGCTAATTGCATTGTTGGAGCGAAACATTAATGATTGGTGTCAAGGATTTTGGGTACTGTATTGTACTTATAAAAAGTTGTTTCTCAAAAAGATTTTAAGAGGTCGAAATTAATAATTTGCTGTTTGGAAATAATTTCAAACTAGACTCACAGAAACAAATTATTTTATAATTATTAGTCGAAAAAAATCATTTTTTCATTAACATTCATACTTTCGCATTAATTCCATTTATTCTCCATCATACCGATGACGTTTAAAAAAATTCATCTAAAAAGAATAAAATTTTAATTTTAAAAATGTTAACAGTAACGTGTCCATTTTTTAAAAATAAAGTATCTTTGAAAAAATCTTTCGATATCAGACTGTTTTACGTACTTGACAGTTGATATTTTGAATTTTTGAAGGCTCGGTATATATGAAAATTGTTAAAATGTAAAAATGCATCCGAATTTCCATTAAAATTTCGAGTTTACAAAACTTCATTTTGTTCAGACATGTTAAATTCTGATGGCTGTATATAGAATGCGGTTAATTGAGGTATAATTGAGTTTTGAATAAAATAAAATTATTAAGCTCCGTTTTTCGGGATTCAATCATTGTTTTAATTCTTCAAAGTTTCATTTGTTAAAAACCGTAATTGCGCTGAATAAAATTTTAACCAATGTAAAAATTGTTTATTCCGTATGACCATTGTTATATTAAAAATATATAATATTTATATTATACTGATTAAGCTTCTACGCAAATTACAGTAAAAATAAGAAAGATTAATTATAATGTATCCATTTATTTATTAATTATGCGAAAAAGCTTCTTCTTAAATAAACAGTATTCCTCGTTAAAATTAATGAAGTTGACCACCCAAAATTCAAAAAGGTATAACACATTTCATTTATTATATTATTACACAACCATACATTATAATTTATAAAGATATTTTTAAAATCATAGACTAAATAAATTGTTAAAATTCTGACGTTGAATTTCTAAGCAAATTAGTGCGTCCAGGGCCGAATCGCCAGTCGCCCCCTGAAAATCAACACATCAATTCGTCGTTGTACAGTCATGTGCTCGTCAGTAATTGCAGCCCTCGCACCCTCGCAGTTGCTCATCAGTGTGAGGGCGAGCATGAGAGAGAGAGAGAGAGAGAGAGAGAGAGAGAGAGAGATGACGAAGAACCGAACAAGAGGGAGATACGAAGCGTGGGGTGTATATACACGCCGACGTGCCTGGGGATCGGCGGCGAGGCGCTTGTCTCCGAATCTGTCTCTCTCTCTCTCTCTCCCTCTATCGCTAAACTTTGCCAACTTCCTTTCCCCTCTCCTCTCGATATAGGCTCTCGCTCGCGTGGGGGAGAAAAAGTGCGCGCGCGGCGGCGGCGGCAGCGGCGTAGTCTCGCGCCATTATGGAAATTTTGAACCAATTCGAAAATCAATAAGCACCGAGGCAGAGTGAGAGAGAGAGAGAGAGAGAGAGAGAGGGACAGGACAGACGTAGAGAGAGGGACACGACGAGAAGAAGCATCCCGACGCGAAATTACCTCTACCCTCCCACTACCCACTTTCCCCGCGTCTCTCTCTCTCTCCCCCTTTTGCAGCCGTTCCTCTTTGGCCGAGTCTTCTCGCGGCTTTAAAGCACCCGCTGCCGTTCCCCCCGCACGCGCGCGTACAAGAGAGGGGAAGACATAACGAAATATGACCCTTCGCAGACAGAGCTATATAAGTATAAGGATTTTTCTCCTACTCTTTTTTTGCATTCGTAAGTATTTAATTCTCCCGTGGGGGTGGCAAAGAGTGCGGGAGAGAGTTATTTCGCGTTTTCTCTCCCCACTCTTTCTCTCTTTCTCTCTCCCACCTCTCCTCGCGCTTTTTTTGCAATTAAAGTGGACTATTTGGACTTTGCTTAAAGCTTTTTTAATTGGGCCGTCCAGTGGAAAAACATTTTTCAATTAGGAAAGTTAAAAGGCCGCGCGCTCGCGCGAACCGTTATTTGTTCGACTGTAATTTTGCCGAGCCGAGAGCCGCGCTTTTTTCGCGGCCAGAGAGGGAGGGAGAGAGAGAGAATTGCGGAAGTTGCGGATAAATGAAATTTCGTAATGTGCCCGCGCGCGGGCGCGAAGTCGTTGCCGCTATTGTTGCGCGGCGCGTTTTAGAAATTTTCCACCCGGTTCATCGGCTTTTCGATTGCCCGCAATGAATGTATACGTATACTTTTTCATTTGGCCGATTGTAGAACGATAATTTATTCGTTAGTGGATGGTAAATTGGGCTTTGGAGAGTTGATGAGAATTTAATTTTTTTCGAGCTGATTAAAAAGTGTAATTTAAGATTTCGGGAAAACAATGATTTAAAAAGGATTAAGTATTTCTTGATCCGAGAGGAGGGAGACGTTAAAGTGTTTCTTGGAATCTAAATATAGGAATTAAACAGTTTAATTATCTAATCCGATGCAAAGCTGATTAATAAGCCGAGTTCTCGTGAGAAGGATTTTACAATATTAGGTATAATTTAGGCTAACATTTTTTGAAATAATATGCATAACTATTTTTTATTAAAAAATTTCGTAACAGTTATTATTAAAGGAGGAATTAAAATGTTTTTTTAATTTACTTGGCGGATAGTTTAAAAAACAATAATCAGTTGCTGATTAGTTAGATAATATGAACGTTTTATATGAAAGTTATAAAAAAAGTAGATTTGCAATGTCGATTTAAAATAAAGTAAAAAAAAATGAAAAAACCGATCTTTGACACTTTTTATTTCTCACGTCAATGACAACGAGGACAAATTATAACGGACTTATGTACTGTAATTAAAATTATGCTCGTTAAACGAATGATTCAAGAAAATTAAGAGTTAAAAATCAATTTAAAAATCTCATCAACATTGACAAATACTTTTTTCAATATCACCAACATTAGTTCTTACATAGATTTATTATGTATGTCACATGTTCACCTGCGTCACTATTCGCAGCAGGCGTACGTCTGAAAACTTTTTTCTCCATTAAACAAACGTACACTGCACGTTTTTTCAAGATTTATAGCGAGAACTTGGTTACTTAGCAGTCGCGAACAAAAAACACAACATTTCCAGATTTCTTTTTTATATTCACCAGATTATCGCGTCTAAAAAGCTCAACGTGACAACTGTGCAAAAGAAAAATGAAGAACGTGTCGTCGAATCTGAATATCTTAGCTAAGCTAACACGATCGCCTTCAAATTTTTTTTAATCTCGGATGATACTCTTATTAACGAACGGTTGAAATTCGAAGAGCCGCTCATTCCCTCTCTACTCTCTCTCTCTCTTTCTCCCGAGTCGAGAAAGTCATTGTTCTCGACTACTCGCCGGCATTTCCGCGTCTCATTCTCTCTGCCTCGGCCGCCCCCGCAGACGTCTTCGCGAGTCTCCCCTCGCGAAAAAATTTAATTCTCATTTTTTTCCTCCTCCCCCCCTTCCCTTGCCTCACTGCTACTTTGTGTACGCGCGCGCGTGCGCGTCTTTCTTTGTTTCGTTTTATACTTGCCGTCTCTCGTTTCCTTCGCTTTTTTCCGCTCTCGCGTTTTTACTTCTCTCTCCTCCACTCTGAGCGTGCGTTTTATTTTCCTATCAGAAAATTGCATTTTTTATTCTCTTAAAGCCCCATCTCAACGTGTTCCCTCAGACTGCTTTCACCGTACGTCTGCCTTTCGGCTCCCCGCTTTACGGGAAAGACTTTAAATAAAATTCATACTTGAGCTTAGACGGAAGATTCAAGATTTGCATTGTCTTTCGAAAAAAAAAAATTAATTCTAGAGGAATTTTCATCCTAGCTTGAGAATTTTTTTTTTTTGTACATACTCTATGCACTTTTTTCAGTGAGACAAAATTAAAATATTCTCTGGAAATTCTAATTTAAGAAAGAATTGAAATGAATTTAAGAAATTACGACATAAAAAAAATAATAGTTCAAAAATGTTACTCACTTTAGTAGATAACACCAAACTGAAGTGACCCTGAAAAAAAAACAAGCAAAGTTAAATTTTAAATATTCTTTTTAGAGATAAGCATAGTCAATTTAACAAAAATATCCACCAAAACGTAATGTGTATCGCGAGTGTACTATCATTTATAGAAGTGTATGTATTTATAGCGATTAATATACGATTACACAAGTAGTACGTTGAGTAAAAGCACAAAATATTTACCATGAACAATATATATAAAAATGTTATTTGACGCTACGAGAAATTTTTAAACGTTGGAAAAATAATCTCACGTGTCAGGAAGACAATTTAAGTTCATGAATAAAAATATGCATCACCAGTAAAATATTAGGCTATCTATCTACTGGTACCATGTATTACAGAATTCAAGTACAGAAATGTCTATATTAGTTTAATAAAATTTCATTGCAATACTTCATTGAAATATTTTATAAAATTCAGAGTTCAAGTATTTTCAATTGTTTTTCTGCAAATAATTCACTTCCTCGCCAAAGATAATTAAATAATAAAACGCAAAAACCTTATAGCCGTCGAAATGCGTTATCTTATTTTCTTTTACGCAGTGAATATTTCGTTGAAAACAATGTGTATTTTAATTAAATGCGTTTATCTGGGATCGAAGCGTATTTTAAATTCTTACTAATTGTATTGAAAAATCAGTAATAATTTTAAAAGTTTGATATCGAAGAGAATTGTATATTTTCAATTTTATTATGAACAATAAAATAGTTTTACAATGAATTATCAATGATAAATAATTATTTCATAAAGACTAACACTGATTTTCATCTCTACAAAATAAATTCGTGCGTAATAGTGAGTTTGAAAAAAAAATTTTTTCCTCGTTGTACTACAACTTTAACTACAGATAAAAAATAAAATCGACCATGAAATATGTTATGCTCCTCCGTAACGTTTGATTACAAGAAGATTAATTGAGATACAATATCTTTTTACTATTGTAAGGTGGGAAAGAATTTATGACGATCTTAAAAAATATTTGATAAAACAGCTTAAATTCTTCGAAGAAGAGATTACTCAAAACAAAATGGAGCCGTTAAGTGACAGAAGTTTATGTTCATATATGATTTAGTCACGTATGAGTTTTCTGATATAACTTTACAGAAGGTGCCCCGATTATCAAAATAAATATTTACAGAGCCACCATGATACATCATCACAATATTTATTAGAATAAACAGTAATGATTGTCAACACAATTAAGATTATTTGCTATGGATTTCCCAGTAATTTAATATTTAATATTTTCCATGCAATGAGGTCATCTGTTAGTCAAAGAATAGTTTTAAACCATTATGTTATAAACGTTTATAATTCAAGCGATTTTTTCGAATTATGAAAATGATTGTATAGACAAATTTTAAGGATATAATTATAACAATAAATATTTTTGCGTAAAGTTCAGTTAATTAAATATTTTCTTTAAATTACTCGATGACTTCATAATCCCGTTGATAGAAAGACACATATTGTCGTCCCGAAACTACATCCCACGAAAAGAAAAAAAGTACCCGGAACGGACGACCGACGTATCTCCATCCGCACATCCTTCTCTCGAGTCAAGAGTTCATATACAACTCCGTCGCTCTCCCGGCATTGTGCTCTTCTTGCACCCTTCAAGCGCATTACCAATTTACTGCCGCGAGAGCACGAGAAAGACCGTGAGAGAAAGAGAGAGAAAGAGAAAGAGAGCGAGCGAGACTGAAGAGTCAGGAACTAAGAGACTCGAGAGAGAAAAGGCGTTATTTATGCGCGCACGCGCGTGCGCAAGCGGTCCGATGTCTTTGAGAAAACGCGCGCGCGCGCGCGCAGGGATCATTAGCGAATGCCTATGAACGAGCTCGTGCTTTATTGCCGCCTTAAACGCATAATGCGGACTGCGAGCTGATTTTTTGTCATTAAGCGAGACGCCACTTGTTGTTCTGACGACCGCTGGTTGTACCCGCCGTCGACTGTTATTGCCAGTTTTTCTCGTATAATTAATTATGAGATTCGTTATTTCATTAAAAATGCTAAGTTGCACGAGGCTGAGCCGTCGTTTCGAGTGCGTGCGATTGGTTTTGCGAACGTTTTCTGAAGAGGTCGGGATTGACTAGGGACTTTATATCTCAAGGGATGTATTGTAGTCGTAAGGTAATTTTATATTATTTTCAGTTTTGTGTATATCGGTGTTTGAAATCATTGGATTGTAATATTTATATTTTTTATATTTATAGGATTTAAATCTGCTTCGATGTTTTCACGAGACCATTAAAAATCAATTTTCAAGGATTGATATCATTTTTTCAATTGTTTTCGTTTTAAAAGGGAATATGTGCATTTTTCATTTATTACTAATAAAATATATTCTCTTGATAAAATTCGTTTTTTTTATATAAAACTGTCGATAGAAAATCTATTTTTGTAATCAAACAAAATTATAATTGAGCGAATTTCATAACGAGAAAAGTTGTTCGACTATAATTCGAATTCAATTAATACCTGTCATGGATGTCAAATAATAAAATTCAACATGGTTATAGATTTTTATTATTCAGTTGGATTGGATCGAAAGAATTCCAATTTTGGAAAGCAATTCTGGCTAAAATTTTCATTTCAATTGAATTTTTTTAATTACAGTATTGAGAAATGCACTACATTTTAATACTTTTTACTAATCTTTTTAATGCGACTAGCCTTGGATCGGTTTAATCTGCAAAATGGCAAAATTTCACACGCGCGCTGTTAAACTATGCAAATTTTAAAAATCGATTTTTTTTCTTCTTCAAAATTAAAAATATGCCGAGCTTATGTTTTTCAAAAAAGAAACATTTTCGCGTAAAAGTGGTTAGCCTGATAAAAAGGCTAATTTTACATTGAAAAATTAATTTTTTTTTAAATACATTTTCATACTTTTTAATAGAAAAAAAAATTATATTTTGCGATATCATCTATGTTATTTTAAGACTTTTTAAATAACAGATTGGCATTTTAGTTACCATCAGTAATTCTTAAATATGAAACTGGATTAATAAATTTAATTCCTAGCGCAATCTCGAATAATATAACCGAAATTTTGTCAGACCCTGCGTTAATTTGAGAATAACGTTTGAAAATTGTTTCGTCCGTTGACAATTAAAATTTCTTTTTGCCAAAAAAAGGGAATAAAGAAAAACTAACGTACAACCATCCCATCACGGACGCATTAAAATATTAAAAAGTAAACAAATGTCGTAATTAGCCCCGGATTCGTAATTACGCCCAGGATTTCGAAATCCCGCTAGTGTACAACCGAATTAGCCCGTACTCGCGGCGTAAATGGCTTTATGAAGTTTTCTTTCGAGCCCACCTGCGTACAAGTCCCAACACTTTCCCCCCCCCCCCCTCGCAAAATGTGAGTTTCCGAGTGAGCGACTGCATTACGCGCGCACGCGCGAGATTACGTGAGAGTTTACCTCTCTCTCGTTCTCTCTTTCTCTCTCCACGACTAACGACGTTTCCGCCGTGCGTGCGCTGCTCTGAATTACGACGCGCACTCTCTTTTTTCGGGAAATGGCCGTTTCGTGTTTATCGGATTTTCCCGCGTGACCTTAGTCTACGGGTGACTCGAAGTTTCGAGCAAAGAGATTGAATTAGGCGCGCGAAGCGACGTTGAACTTTTTATTTTCCAGTGTCGAGCGCCACGCGTGCACACGAGGCGTTGTGGATTGGCTCATGGTAAATGCTTTATTCGCGGGTTTTGGCTTTTGTAAATTTAGCCCAAATGATAAAAATTAACGTACGTCCGCGGACTAATTGTACTTTTTTTTCGACGGACGTTAATTTTGTACATATAAATAGCTCGGATTTGACCGATGAGCGCGTTTCGCAGACGGATAAGGGCGTATACATATATATATTGGTAGTTTGATTTTGAAGATAATCGAAATTCAAATTATCGACGATTTCATGAAGCGCACGTTTGAAAAGCCAATTTTTTTAGAATGAATTTCGACTTAATTTGCAGTGTATTTACGATAACGCGCATAGGATTTAGCAGCACATTTTTACTGCGTGGACGAAATTTTCATGTGAAATTAATTATGGTTATATGGAAAACTTTTAATTTGAAATATTCTAATTATACTCAATACTGTTCATTATTTTAAAATTATTCATAATTAACAAAATTTTACTAATTAATGAGTTCTAACACTTTTAATGAAGTTGTTCTTTCGCGTATGTAATTTCATTAGTATTATCAAAACGTAACATCTTTAATTTTTATGCGACTATTTTTAATTAAAAACATTTTGCTTTGATAGAAATAAAACTTTAACAGAAAAAGCTTCGATTTTTCGTTAGAGAAATTTTATTTGTTCAATACAATTATGTAACCTACTTTTCAATTTATACTTCAAAGCAGAGCAAAAGCTTTTCGAAATGCAAGAGGTCTTCTAAGAACGGTTCACTTATATATTTATGTGATTATAATTTCATTTACTGATAATCAGTTATAGAAAAATATGGTAACGTAATTATATGTAAGCTATCAGTAATAATGAATTCCAAATTTATTTAAATCTTAATATTTTTCTGTCTCGCACATCACTTATAATCGACAACTTACACAATATTTATGAGTACCTGTATAAAATTTTAAAAGTTCATTATTGCATAGAATTATAATTAAATCAATGAAACGATAAATTAAGTTTAAGAAATCTCAATAACAATCAATCGATACAGCGATAAACATAAGTAAATAAAAATAGCCAGTGAAGTATTGAAACATTCTAATTTCTATTTCCGCTATACCACACGCCAACGCCGTGTTTGACATCTAAGTCATCACTCAACCGTAGCATACCAAACTCGCTCTCAAGCTCGCTTACTCTTCCCAACCGCACGCGCATTCACATAGCGTATCGCACACAGAGCTATATCCAACTCTCTCTCTCTCTCTCTCTCTCTCTCTCTCTCTCTCTCTCTCTCCGCGCGTGCACACACACCATGCGATCCATTAAATTAGGGGATGGATGCATCGCATTCGAACGAGCGCGTCAGAAAAAAGGCGGTCGACTATAAAAACGCCGGTACCACACATATACACACAGAAAAAAAAAACAACAACAACAACAACCAGTCAACACTCGCGTGTTTGATATTTCGCACGTGGGCGCCTTTTTCATTCCACGGCTATCTCGGGGCGGTAATTAACTTGACAATCGCCCTGGGCTTTGTTACTTTGCAAATTACGAAATTTTTCAGCGCCTGGCCCGCAGCAGCAGTACCGGCAAATCCGCCCGGCCTGCGAAAAATCGTACCCACGGAATGTAAGTAATTACGCGAACAACATCAACGCTCCGAAAGAGAGAGAGAGAGAGAAAGAGAGAGAGCTTTCACGCGTTCGCTTTTTTTTCGGACGAGCCACCGTCGCCGCTACGTTGACGTCGTTCCGTTTTGAAGCGGCACACGCGCGCCTTTTTTGTTTTTTTTGCTTGTCTATTTTCGTGGGAGAAGAGTGGGGGGAGGGAGCAGAGGAAACGCTGTAAATTAGTTGTTTAACAAAGAGATACGCGAAAAGTTTTTGCGAGCGCGCATTGCTTTTATTAAGGGCTTTTGCAAAAAAATCGAGTCTCGCTCGCGTGCGCGCGCACACACCGCTAATGTAAATGAACAGCTCGTTTAACTCGAATAAATTTAAAGAACACGCACGCGCGCGCATACACCGAATAAAACGCGTGCAAGCGTGTATATGTGTGTGCGTGTGTATAGGAGGAAGAGTGAAGAAATGCGAAAAACGTTTTAGAGCGGGCGTGCGTCACTTTTGTCGACCGCGCGTTGTCACGGAGATTTTCGCGGAAATTTTAGATGAATTATGCATGATAATTAATTTTCGTATAATTACGTAATTTATACTCGCTATGAATATTATGATGTTCTCTCTGACGAAAAATATTATTATTATTACCATCAGACTTTTACGACTTTCGAACAAGTCATAGTCGAAACTTTTCCCACGTATAATTGACGTTATTTGATTGAAGAATGAATGAAACCCTCTATTATCAGCGCATAAGCTTACTGCGTATACATACTATTTATGAATAGCGCGAGCTCTGGTCTCTCGTGCACTTCGAAAACGCAGACAGGCGGACGCGCGAGTAGAGAGGATAAAGAAGAGCGATAAAGCGCCTGGGATTTTCAAAACTTTTATAATCGAAAGCTAAGATATAAAAATGTTGTAATATTGCGAAGCTTTACGAGCGCGCGCGAGCGGCGCGCGTTTGCCCCGCTCGCGAGCACAAAAAGTTAATTTCGACATTCTTCTAAAGTCCAAAACGATCGCTCGAATCGGCCGAGGCCTCGATAAGGCCTTGTTTATGGAGCTGGAAAATACATCTCTCTCTCTCTTACTTTTTTCTTTTTTTTTTTTTAATGAAATAAGCGCACGTTATACGCGCCATAACTCGCGCGCGCATTCGCTTATAACTCGTGAAATACGTCTTATAAGAAATTTATCGGGTTCGGGGCGACTTTTTTAATGCGAAATATAAAGTAAAAAAGTTTTTTAAGGCCGACGAAAAAAGATAAAAAAAAAAACGAGTACGCCAGAGAGCGAGAGAGAGAGAGAGAAAGAGAGCGAGAGCGAGCGCTTTTATATTTCGCATAAAAAAGTCCAAATCTTATCAAGCTTTTATGACGCGCGTTTCTTACGCATAGGCGAATTCAGGTCTATAAAAATTCTAACAAAACAGCTTTATTGCATCGGAGGGCGGCCGCGCGCGCGCGTAGCCTTTGTGCGTAAAAAAAATATATGTATAGATGGAGCGCCTGCGCGTACGCGCGTATTCGTATATTGCAATAAATAATGATTTGCTATAATATTTTGATGAGGCAAGTTCGTATATCGAACACCTTATTTTAATATTTTTCGGTTCGCGTTTGCCCGTAAATTTTAAAATCTTATAAGCCATCGATCTTTGTTACGATATTTATATGTACGCATGTGGTATATATGCAGTAATATTATTATTGCTTATTGCATATGTAACTTTATTTAATTTAAGACGAATAACATTCTATAACGGTGTATACATAAAGATAAGTTAAATAATATATTTATATCTGATATGGTTTTTAATATTTTTTTATTCCGATACATTTTAGTTTGAAATATGCTATCTGTGATGTAAATTTAAAAAAATATTTCACAAAATATTAGTACAAACAATTAGACAAAAAAATCAATTACCGAAAACAAATCTTTACATAAAAAACTATATTAAATATTAAAAACAAAAATGATTCAAAGCAAACACGACACGCCCTCTTTAAAAAAAAAACGTGTCTACACCAGCAGTAGCATCAGCACCCTCACATCAATCCAAAACCCTCGCGAAAGAGCATCATCCCACCTCCGCACGCACACTTACCACATCCCATATCTCCCATATATCCAAAATACTTTCTGGCTCTCGCCTCATCTTTCACCACAGCTACAAAAAACCCAACCGACTCTCTCTCTCTCTCTCTCTCTCTCGCTAAAAAAACTCCCAAAGAAACTCCCACCCACTCACTCGCTCGTTTCCCTTCCTCTCGCTGACGACGCGACGCGCGTAGGACACGTATATATCCGCGTACAAAGCGACGGGCCGCACGTACAAAGCAAGCGGCGAGAGATTTTTAAGACTCTAAAATCGAGAGTAAAGACCACACGCGCAAAAAAAAAAACACAACACAGACAGAGCGAGCGAGCGCGCTTTTGTTCGGTTCTCTCTCCCTCCCTCTCTCTCTCTCTCTCTCTCTCGCGTATGCGCGCGCGCCACAAAGTGGACGTTGACTCCCCCTCTCGAGTGGAGCACTCGGGCGGGCAAGAGCGCGTGTCGGATTCTGCATCGGCGCCCCGACGCACCTATAGAACGACAGGGAAAACCACCACACTATATATATATATATATATATATATATATATATGGTACATCAAAAGCGAGCTACGAATGCTCTTGCGAAGGGAGCGAGCGATGTGCACAGGTGTGTGTGTGTGTGTGTGTGTGTGTGTGTGTGTATATATATATATACGTATATATATGGATGGAGTGCGAAGAGAGGAAATCGACGAGGGGGAGGAGAGAGAGAAAGAGAGAGAGCACAGAGGAGCAAAAGAGCAGGCGCCGTTTAACGGCCTTATATGTGGTACGCGACCGCTGCTTGACGCGGAGAGAGACGATGCGATGTACTGGAGCATCATGACAGGGAAAAGGTTATTTTTGGGCCGTGGTAAGAGAGTGCAGTTGGAGTATGCTGTGTTGTGGGGGGACTGTAATACATCACTTGATCAAAGCTGCTTGATTTTTTTTTAATATTATTTTTTTTAACGCTTTGGTTTACCATATTACAACATTGTTTTTGAAACTAATGTATAATTTGTAGAAACAAATGATCGATTTCTTCATTCACGTCAAATTACCCGAAGATCTCACGTCGTTAATATTTCATTTTAATTGAGACTTGAATTATTGAATAAGACGTATAGCTGTAAGTTAATCGTGACTACAAGCGCGAAATCCACTGAAAAATATATGTACGATAATTCTGTAGGTACGTGGGAATATATATTATTCAAATTACAGTCGCGTATATATCATCACATTTTATATCTGCTAACGTAAATGGTAACATATATACTATATTTATATAAACCATAAACTTTAGAAAAATTTCAATGTAAATCATGTAGAATATGTATAGCTCGTTGGTTATAAATCTAATCGAATGTTCCTGGTTACTATACAGAAAATAAGGAATAAAACCTTTTTTTTTGTATATGCATTGTATATGGCTATCGGATAGACGGCCATAATTTAAGGAAAGAAAATTTTCTTTACTATGAATAATTTTTCGAACGATTCTTAAAACCTCATTCACGCTCGTTTATAAATGTTTAATCCAATAGGAGGGAGAAAAATCCAAGAAAATATCCCGGAATATTATCTGTGTAACTTGCGAAGTTAACGTGAGCGTAAAATTCATCTTTCATTCTAATGCCAGCGATGTACATTCAAACATACGCACAGTTCCACTTTATTAGTCGCCATAAAGCGTGTGTACGGCCGTGCATTCGCACTGATGCCGCCGCTCACTCTCTCTCTCTCTCTCTCTCTCTCTCTCTCTCTCTCTCTACATGCCCCTTCCTTCGCAGTCGCGGCGAAAGAGAAGCAAATGGAAGAGAAAGAGAGAACGAGCGAACGGACTAGCTCTCGTCATGACAGAATGACGTACTGGCGTTCGTCGCATTCCTCCCTTTTTACGAATTCCTCGCGCCAGGGGGGATGAGAGAGAGAGAAAGCAAAAGTTACCTATGCGACGAGAGATGCGACGATATAGAGGGACAGCGAGAGAAGAAGAGAGCGAGGGGCAAATGCAAAAGACAAGAGAGAAAGAATTAGACATAAAGTACGTCGAAGCGAAAACGGGGGAACAGAGAAAGAGAGAGAGAGAGGGAGAAGAGGGACAGGCAAAAGAGAAATATTTATATAAAATAAAAGAACGAGGGGAGGGGGGAGAAACGGGAGACACAGAGGACCGAGAGTTAGATATAAAATAAGAGGAGTAGAGTATAGAGAGAGGGAGAGAGAGATTTCCAAGCGTAGGAGCGACCGCGGAACGTCGCTTTGTCCACGAGGGAGAGCGAGCGAACGAAAGCTCCAGATGGAATTCGAGCGGCCTCTGGTATCGAGTTGCCATTTAACGAATTTAAAAGGCAGACGACAACCGCGCGCCTGGCAAATCCGCGAGCGTAACGAATCTACAGTCGATTTCGCGATTCCCTCCTCCGCGAATTTCCTGTTTTCCTTTTTCGCGCGACGTTGCGCAGCTCTCTTCCTTCTCCTCCTCCCACTTCTCTGTTCGTCGCGCCGCGCCTGACAAAAAGCTCAATTGATTTTGTCGCGGGTGTGCGTACGCTGCTCGTTTTTTTTTACCCTCTTCCTCACTCTCTCTCTCTCTCTCTCTCTCTCGCGCCACCCCCGGAAATATGAAATTTCGATTTTGTCGATGAAATCCTCGTCAATTTCTTCTCGCGACTTGTTCTCGCTCGTCGTTTTTACGGCGAAGGAGGCATGTGTGTGTGTGTGTAACTATAAAAATTTCAAATATTGAAATTTAGTGCAGTACGAGGGCGGAGAGAGAGAGAGAGAGAGAGAGAGAGAGAGAGAGAGAGAGCTTACCGCAAAGGAAAAAAATACGCTCGTGCGAAGGGGTAGTAGGGGGGAGAGGAAGTTTTATGCCTTTTTTGTGATATAATGCCGACGAGAAAGAGAGAGAGAGAACGTGCTTTGATGTCGAGGGATTTATGGAGAAATTTTCCAGCCGCGCACGCGAGTAGTGTGTAAATAAAAAATTGTTTTACTCTAATGTGAATTGCGGTTCTGAATATTTTTCCAAAATTTCACGGCGAAATTCCAGTTTATGGGGTTTGGAATCGCCCGTTTGGTATATATATTTCTTAAAATCGTAGTTTATATTTAAATTATATAAGTATTAATTAATTTTATTAGAAACTTGAAATAAAAATATATTCATAGAGTGCGATATAATATCAATTTTTTAATCGTCTTTACTATATTGATAATGTATGATTTCGGACCTTACAAATAGGCTTTTTCTTTAATACGATACAAATTATTTTTGCCGTACAATTTTTTCATTATAAAATTAACAATTTTCCAATTAACTTTTTTCTTCAGATTTGAAATTCAATTTCAAGATAGCATAATTCTCAAGTAAAAATGTAAATACCACTTAGACTAACTTCTTTTGACAAACAGTTTTTGAAAATTCATCACATTGGATTATTCATTAAATATATCGAGTTTCGTGTATATGTGTGTGTCTCTTCTCGATACACGTATTAGTTTGATAAAGAAGTAGGCCTCCAACTTGATGACGCACAACAATGAATAAAACATCGGCCGCCGCAAATTATAATGGCAAAAATGAATTAAACTTTCGTCATTCGCTCATAAAAATAAAAGCTCTTCAGTGAAATTGAAATAAAATTCACGAGACGGGTATGTGGGGGAGTAGGACGTAATGAAGCATTCGACTTGAAAATTGAAACCGCAAAAACTAGCGAACAGTGCGGGGTGGAGAAGAGGAAAAAAATGCGAATAATACAAAGAAAGGCGTGCGCCCGCGCGTTTCTGCACGCGAAACCGCGAGTACGAAGTAAAGAAACCACTCCGAAAAAGTACACTGTCTCAAACAAAGCCCAACACACAAAGAGGCACACATTTGTGAACGTATATGTATATACGTACACACTCACATCCCTATATTTTCAATTTCATATCTAAATCAAATCCCGGGCGAAAATCGCGAAACCGGTGCAAGGGAAAGCATTAGTATAGCCATTCATCGCGAAAGAAAGAGAGAGAGAGAGAAGCAGTGAGGAAGAGAGGAGAGGCAGAAAAATGGGCACAGAACGACGAAGAGGAGAAGGGGGGGGGTCGAACAAAAGAGGGAAAATGGCGAATCCGTCAGGCGCAAGACCGCAAAATGCATCAGGGCGACTCGCGTAATTGAATTATCTCGAGGCCGCGCACGCGCATATATATATATATATATATATATATATATATATATATATCGTACAGTCGAACCCAC
>JAYJLV010000001.1:12161051-12172041 GCA_036873485.1 Torymus texanus | reverse complement strand
CAAATTGCCATAAAAAATGGTAAATTTTCCCATAATTTTAAGTAAAATTTTCTATCAAATTTTTTTCCGTGTATATATATATATACTATATAGGCTAAAAACTAATAACTCAACCAATTATCATAACATTATTACACAATCAGTCTCGTTAAAATTCTTCAAAAAAAAGAACATCTCCCCCTCCCTCCGTTCCGTGATAAATTGAAAATTACATTAATCGACGATTTTCCAAGCAACAACGCAGCCATCTGAGTATACCATTGCACGACGTCGTTAGCGATCTGTACTCTTTCTCTCTCTCTCTCATCAAGTCTAGCGACAAAAACATGCCGCACACCGAAGCGAAGGAAGAAGGGGGTGCAGAGGGAGAAGGACAAATTGAGTGCTTTCGTAAACAATTGGATTACCGGCGCGCTCCAAGTGCCTGAGCGCTCTTGCGTCCCCCTCCTCAGCACGACGACGACGACAACGACGACGACGACGATGGCGGCGGCGGCACTGTTAAAAGGGAATCGGAAAGTAGTCGAGCGAAGTTCAACTTCGCGCTCGAATCGATGCAGATTACTTCCGCGCGAGGCCAAAGACAAGAGCAATATATATTATAGCCTCGTACGTGTGTATGTGAGCGCGGAAGTCAAGCAAAACAGAAATGATTACTCGCCGGTACGCGCGCGAGCTTTTGAAGCGTGATGCGCTCGCGCGAGAGCATGAAAGAAGTGTGTTTCATTCGATCGCACTGTAAATGAGAGAGAGAGATATTTGTAAGCGGGAGGATGCGACGAGCGGATGATACATTATTGATAAAATATATTCGTGAAATGTAAGTAGATACGGACGAAAGAACGACAGGCGTATACTATGGTATAATCCATCGGGAAATTAAGTCTTTGTCTGGGACCGTCGAATCGTACGTTCCTCGAAATGTGTACATAAGTAGCGTGTAAATGGCTCTCTTTAGAAAAAAGCAAGTAGTTTTCTAAACAATTCCCGCGAACGGTATATTGTTGCACAGAACGCTTTGCTAGTTTTCTCCTCTCTCTTTCTCTCAGTGCCACTATACGGCTTCTATAATTAGTAGTCGGCTCGCTACCGTTAAATTATAAATCCTTAAAAGACTTAATTAAGACTGTTTCCATTTGCTTTTTTTGTCCGCGTGCGCGCTCGAGGAACGCTTATACATCTGCAATGTATATAGTAGCCGCACGAGTCGTGAGAAGGCGTGTTTCTTGCATTTATCGAGCGAGGACACAAGAACAAGGAGCAAAGGAGGGAGGTGGAATAAGTATGAGGGAAAAATTGAGGCGATTGAATAATTAACGGACGAATTAAGCGCAAGTTGGCGCGGGCCAGAACCGTAGAATCCAGGTCGACCCGATGATGTTCGGCTGCGCGCTGCGACTACGTTGTTATACTTGACCCAGTCTAAATATTCCGAAAAAAAATCTATAATCACATTATATCTGATAAAACGCCGGGCGAGTTTATCAAGTGGATTTCAAGAACGGATTTTCAAGACTATATACGAGCGACGTTGCTTCTTAACCTACAATTTCGGGCTAAAGTCAGTGCTGCTATATATATGTATATAACAAACAAGATACGGAAAATGCTAATCCCTTGACGTTAAAGTTAAAAGTATGATTTACGGTATAAAGTTATGCTTATGCGTTTATACGTATATACATATAGATCTGTAAATTTATTGCGACGATTATCTCATATAGTGTAAAGATTTAATTGGTAGTAGTAAAAAATTTTGACGTTAAATACCAGTATATTTCTCTCGTATAGCGGTGTTACACATATACTAGCCCGTGGACCACTTATATCCGTCTTTTTAAACACTTCATTTGTAACATATTACTGCAACTCGAATTCGTAGCGTAATGGCGAGCGGCAAAAAGTGATAAAAGTCGCTAAACAACGCTAGTCTATAGACGCGAACAACCTAAGTAGATACAGATCAATTACGTCAGACAAGCCTCTCCCTAACTCTTACACGCCTGTATGCGTCTACATTTTCTTCCTGAGGCACAACAGCCGCGTAAAATCAAGATTCCCTCACCTCACTCTATATATATACGCACTCGCGTAGACGCATGCACCGACTAAAAAGGTTATCTCCTCTCTCTCTCTCTCTCTCTCTCTCTCTCTCTCTCTCTCTCTCTCTCTCTCTCTCTCTCTCTTCATTCTCTTTCTCTCCCTTCGACATCCAATATACAATTATCCTCACCAAGGGTATACGCACGTACGTACACGCGTTCGCGCGCTTTTATAACCGCGAGGAAAACAACAGCGCGAGCGAGCGTACGTCGAGCCCTTGATACTATACGCGCGTGCGACAGGTGGCAAGAGAAAGAGAGAGAGAGAGAGAGAGAGAGAGAGTGCAGAGAATCGTGGCGTGACAAGCGCCGGGAAAAAAATGCGAGCGCAAAAAGGAAGAGGGAGGAGGAGGAGGAGGAGGAGGAGGGGAACAAAGGGGGAATGAGCAAAAGTGGCGTCGTCACTCTCTGTGCGGCCTATAAGAGAATAATACGCGCACAAGAGAGAAAGAGAATAGTGGGGAGAGAGAGAGCGAAGGCTTCTCAAGGAACTTCGGTCCTTGACCAGAGCAACGCGAGGAATTCTCTCTCTCTCTCTCTCGCTTAGACCTACCTACCTCTCTTTCTCTCGTCGTCTTCTTCTTCTTCTGCTTCGTTCTCCTCGTACTCTTCCCTTTTTCTCTTTCTCTCCTCTCTCTCTCTCTCTCTCTCTCTCTCTCTCTCTCTCTCTCTCTCCCTCGTTCTATTCTGCGCGCTAGCTCGACGGCTTTTTGCGCTACGAGAGAAGAGCGAGGCAGTGCGAGAGAGGGACATAACCCTACGATATACAGGCAAGAGCTGAGCGAGCGAGTGAGCGCCCCGGAGAAATGAACCATTATCGCGTTTATTTGAATTGAATCGTAAAAGATAACTGCCGCGGCGTAAACGTAATAACGCTCATTGCTTTTCGAAAATGATAATTTTCTCGTTTGCAGCGCGAGAGTGAGCCTCGAGGAGAATAAAGGAACGGGGGAGGAGGAGGAGGAGGAGGGAAAAGGAAAAACTTTATTGAGCTGAGCGGCGGCGAAAGGTCGACGGCGGCGACGGCAGAATTTTTACTCCGGCCGGCGACAACGTTTTTGTCTGCGAGAGGAGCTATGGCGTGTATTTAAAGGGACTTTTTTGCAAGGATAAAGTTTGATGATTTCATTAGAATGCTGATGATGATCTTGCAAGAGAGAGAGAGGGAATGCGAGGAAACGAGTGGACGTTAATGGCGGTAATGACGGCGGGTGGCGGAGGTGGAAGAGGGCGGCAACAGTATGGGTGGCGACGATGACGATGGGCTCGCAAAGATATCGTTATGGCTGTTTTCGGAATTGCTTATTGAATTTTTTGTCAGAGCGGTTGCTGCTACAGCCGTGTGGTGGGAAGAAACATCGGTGCGGGGACAAATTTTCCGCTGAGCATTGATGGATATTCTGGATCGTTAGATTTCTTTATGGACTTTGAGCCTTTGATTCTGCTTGATCCCATCGTTGCGAGTTTTCAAAAGATACATATTTTGGTATATATACCGACAAAGTCGTAATTACGATTTAAAATTCAAATTTGTTATTCGAAATGGTGCTGGAAATTTAAGCGCAGCGATTCAAATTCAAAGTGACTTAAGATGTGCCAACATAATCTCTTCAGGATCTTGTATAAATTTCGAAACTCATTTGGAACTTGGTAGTTTTTATTCATATCACATCATAAATCATACCTCGTCGCGATTTTTTTTCCGTGTTTATGAATTTTTAATGTTTGCGTATAATTACGATGATAATTACGGTAGAGTTGTGCTTGTGAATCCATTTTTCAAGTGTTCTTGAAATACAGAACGACTTTCGTAAGAATTTTATTCGTTCAGTTTTATAGTATAAGAAGCAAAGAATTTTATGTTAAGGTTACGGAAAAAGTAGATTTTATTTCTAAACTTACATAATAGTGAAGATTCAGTAAACTGAAAATTTCTGGAACTCACCTAGAACAAAAACGTAGAAAAATTAGTTTTTCTATCTCAAGAATGAATAAATTGCATAGATAATTATTTGGATAATTTAAAAACTTAATCAGATTTATATTAAACGAATTAATTATAACAAACTTTATTATTATAATCCAAACGAAAGTATTAATAAAATCAGCACAATAAACGCTGGCTGGAATAATAATAATTATTTAGTTTTAATCGCGCAAATTAACAGAAACATGGCGCACGCAAAACAAACGAAATTTACGCTGGAAATTCAAGCGCAAGATAAATTTAATAACAGCACCACCTCCGCCACATAATTCAACCAAAACCCAACAAAAACAAAAAAAATAAAATAAAAAAAAAGAATCCCGTGCGCAACACGCATCCTCTCTCCCTCTAAACCACCGACGAGTCGCGGAAAATCGCGCGGACGCTCGGCTCATTATCAAAGCGCAACAATCGCGCTCGGCTGTATTTTTTCAAAAAAAACGTCCAATTAAAATGGAAATGACATTTTCCGCAGCTCCTCGTTGTCCGCACTTCGCTTTATTTATTCATAAGCTCTCTTTCTCTCTCTCTGTCTCTCATGTCGCACGAAATTCACCTAATTAAAAATTCGCAAAATTTCGCGAAACTCCAAGCCCTCCCTATTCTTTTTTTTTTTTTAAATTCCCTTAATTAAGAACTTGCGCGTGGAAGCGCAAAAAATGGAAGTAAGGAAAATCCGCAGTAGGAGAAAGGGACAGAGAGAGAGAGAGAGAGAGAGAGAGATTGTTGACTCTTGTCCATTCCTCGCCGGCCGCGCGGGGTTATAATCCGATGAAGGACGTCCGTTCTTTGTACATACACACATACATACACGTAAAGGTATATATACACATATATGCAGCGTGGGGCAAAGGATGAAAGTCATAATGACTCGGAAAATGTTAAACCGCCGTCGCCATTGTTAGGCAGGAGGGAGGGAGGAAAAGAATTACGGTAGTTCGGAATTTTCGAGCGTGTCCAATTGCAAAATATTGCGAGTTTCGCGCGATTTTTTTGTTCGAGACCGAGCGAGAATTATTCACTCGGCGTCCGCGAGAGTGTAGTAGTGGTAGTAAGGAGAGAAAAAAGCCGTCGGCCGCTTGACAGCTGCGTGTTGCTGTTGCTGCTGTTGCCAACGCTTTTTGTTGGTTTAACTGAAATTTTCATAGAATTAAACAACGCGGATTATCGCCGGATCTTTGCGTGTGGTTTTTATCCTCGTTTATATACTGTGGGAATATGGTGAATCATAAAAATTTTTAACTTCTTATATTAAGAAATACCGATATGGAATTCCGATGGCTATTTATTGACGAAGTGGCGGCGATTTAAAACGAGGCTATGGTTATATTTAGTGTGAAAAGGTATAGATTCATAAACTACATGCCTGAAATTAGTTTGGATTTAGTTGGAATAACAATGTCATATATTATTTCTGAAATTTATTCAAATAGATATTGCCGTTTTGTCAGCACATGTTTCACTTAATATTAATATCAAGCTCCTCGACGAGAGCAAGCTTTGGGACGATGAAAATTTTTTTTTTTAATTATTTAAAAATATATTAAACAACATTGGGTATGAAAATCAGACTGATTAGATTTTGATAATTAATTTAATAAAATAATAAATTAAGTTTCAGGAGGCTAGATGCCAGATAATTAACAGTGGCTATACTTATTTCTATAATTTCTGATGCGTACTATTTATTTAAATCTTTTCGAAACGTTAGTCACACTGCAATAATACCTTTTGTTATTATTATTTCATTTAACGTAAAAGAAAAGATCGGCAATGACTACTGCAATCTTTTCTTAAAGTTCTCCCTGCTTCGCTTGAAATTGTGAAATAAAAAAAGCGATTTCTCACTCTAACTAAGCTGGAGTAATATTTCAGCATTACAAACTTTACGAGAGTCCGCCTGGCAATATCTTGCCTTTATTATAATGAGAAATGACTTCATCCGAGTTAAATTTCACAGCAGTTGATTTTAAAAAATCATGGCCAATAATTTGCCAGATTGCACGCTCGCAGTTCTCTCTCTCTCTTTCTCTCTCTCTCTTGCTCGGTATTATTATAATTAAACCTGGCGTGTATTATTAAAATATCTCAGTCGGTTATGGTTTATCGAGCGCAATTTTGTATATAATATAAAAAGGCGTGGACGCAAACTTAATAATTATGCTGCTCTATATAAAAGAAACTATACAGCTCCTCTCATTTGAGAAAATTCCAGTTAACTGTAGTTTCGTTCCTCTCGCTAAAGCAAATGTTGAGGAAAAATTCATGTATTAGTATGAGCTAAAGGAATTTTTTTGCAAAATATTTTAAATAAATTTATAGTAATCTAGAAAGCATGGAGTCACTTAAACAATCTGGTTTTGTAAAATTCTCAAAATTTTGTAAATGCGAATATTTAATAAATAAATCTACAAATATTAAATGCAATTGTATTACTGTTAGAGATACAAATACATTTTTGTTTGTTCAAATAAATATGAACCAAAAAAAATACATTAAACCCACAAGTATAAAGTTCCTTTTATGTATTTCGAATGCTTTGGTAAATAGGTACTTTTGAATAACCATGCGTTTAAAAATAAATAAATTTTTTTGGAAATTCTAAATGGATAAAACTTCAAACGTTTCAAAATATCAATTTTACAGCAATAGTTCTGCTATATGAAGAACCCTGCATGATTGTTCAAACTAAATTTGAAAAAGTCATTTTCCACTGTCATTTGAAAACCGAGCGTAAAAATTTATTCCACCGCACGCTTGTAAATTTCAATATACGATATCCACATTGTTTATTGCAAAAAACAACTAAAATAAAAACACAAAAAGTTTCACTTATCATTCAGGGAAAATATATCAAGAATCAGAAAAACTTTTTTAATTATCCACACACTTCCTTCACAAAAAAAAAAAACAAATCTCAAGAATCCTTATCTAACGAGGAAAAAGAAACAACTTTTTTCGGCGCATCTACTCTCCCCTCCTACATATACGCGTGCGACAGACAGGGAAAAAAGCGCATACTTATACGCCGCAGTACATACATAACCCCGGCAGTAGCAGCAGCAACGTCGGCAGCAAAGAAGAAGAAGAAGAAGAAGAAGAAGAAGAAGAAGTTCGCTTAACAATATAAAGTAGACATCCGCTCTAAATTCTCAAGACCAGAGCGCGATATTTAGATAGACGCGGATAAACTGCACTATACTCGCAGCTCGCGCGCACCGGAAGTTCTCGCGCTCCTTGAAGCGCGCTGCATCGCGCGGAGCGTCGAACCCGTGCGATTGAGAGAGAGAGAGAGAGAGAGAGTAGGACGGAGAGAGGAGTATAGTGAAGTGTGTTGTGTAGTAGTATCCCAACCTAACTCAACCTAGTACAACGTGCGTGTGGAGGAGGAGGAGGAGGGGAGAGGTCTCGAGTTAATGATCGAGAGGAGAGGCGCCGCTGCTGCTGACGGCCTCTACTGCTGCTGCTGCTGCTACATCAAAACAAACTCCGCGTGCTTTGCATGCCTGGGATGAGTGCGCGCACGCCGCCGGCGGCAGCAGCAGCAGCGTGGTAGAAATGCCGGATGGGAGGTGCCGATCGGTTGATCGGTCGTAGACTTTACGAAGATATCGCGCGGTTACTCGACGGTCTATGATTAATAATTATCTATACCTATATAGATTTTGTTGTTGAAAAATAATTTTTCAAGTATTTCTTTTCGTACAAATAATGGAGTTTGTATAATTATGTAGTATAGTGCACTTACGGGCAATTAATTATAATGCAACGGATATGTATTTTTAGGAATACTTCAGTGTGCAAACACACACACACACACACACACACAGCTTCTCTCTCGTCCTCGCCTTAATGAACTTCTTACGAAGAGCGAGCGAGCAAGTCACGACTAATAGGCAGGTCTTATCGAATTAAAATTCCGCTCTTTCTCTCACTCGTCCGAACGTTATAGAACACTTACTTACGAAAATACCAGACACACTCGATCGGCGTTAGCTTGGAGGATAAAAATCCTCGCGCGCCGTCGAGATAATGAGGTGTTCGCGAACAATCTCTTTTTCCGAATTAATCAGCGCCATTAGCAGATGTATTATGATTCTCCCCCTCTGTCTGTCCGTACCTCTGCGCTTTTTTGTCCAGCTTCTACGAAAAGGAAGCACGAGCGCGCGCGCGCACGGACGACAAGACAAAACTATATAGATATATACATATACACGTGGGGCCGGTTTAATGAGGCGCGCGTGTGACGTCAATCGCGTAACACTTTGGATCAACAAATTTATATACCCGCTCGGTTGCTTGCTCGTGTGCGCTTGTGTTTTAAATCAAAGCGGGTCACGATTTGCGATGGCAATTATCACATAAAGAACTGGTTGGGTACTATTGAGACAGTTGGTAATTTTCTGTATACAGGGAAAAGGTACTCGCACAGTACAAGCGTGTGGGGGTCATTAACGCGAGTCTGGTATAGTACTTTAATCAAAATTTACACTCATTCGTACGATATATATACAGTAAACGCGTGTCAAATTACGAGGCATTGTACAGGTACACGAGAGGCTGTAATAAATTTTTTATTCGAAAATGGAAATTTTTTTATACTTACTTCAACTCCCCCCGTACCCTACCTTATATATATAAGTTCATGGCTTTAATAAATTTTTTATTATTTTGAAAAGAATTTTATTTTCAACGAGAGCAGGCGCGGGTCGCCTGACGGAAGAGGAGGGGAGGGGAAGATGAAAATTTTAAGGGGCACCTATCTATGTGATAAAACAATTTTACGGCCAACCGAATGAGGAACACTTCGGACGTTATAATAATAATAATAATAATCATAATAATTTTCGAGAGATGGTGTATAAGGTAAGTATATAGTATAGAGAAAATTTTGCTGCCGACTTTTTTTTTTATACGTTTCTCTTTTTTTTTTTATACGTGCCGTTTTCGTCTCGCGTCTCGAAACAACGGTGTCTTTTTTTTTTTATACGTTTCTCTTTTTTTTTATACGTGCCGTTTTCGTCTCGCGTCTCGAAACAACGGTGTCTTTCCTCTCTCGCCAACACTTTTTTCCCTTTATAGTAATGGAAGACGCTCGTGGGAATAGGCGATTTTCTGTCCTAAAAGGGGAGAAACCCACGCCGACACCACCGACGCTCTGCGTCTCGTATTTCAACGCGTTCTCGCGCGTATATACATTATTCGAGTGCAGAGGAAAGGGGAGGAGATGGAGGAGATGGGTTATAAGGCATAAAGCGCTAATTTTAAAATGTTTCGAGGCCTTTAGCGCTTCTGTCGGGAATATTTATTAACTTGTAACTTCGAGGGGGAGCCGCTCGTAAATAAATTTTAGACGGCTGCGTATATCGGTGGAAAATTTCGTGTATACGTATAAATACCGGACAAGTGGATGCAGGTGGAATATACATATATACTCGTTTACTGCGTTCTGATATGAATTTCGTATTTTATTGTTCAGAGTTTTGATAAACGTTGCCTTTTTTCATATAATCGACATTAAATAAAAAACGATGGTAAGGTGAGCCTAAAAATTATATTACCTCATTCCATCAATAATTAATATTTCGTTATACGTATAATTAACTTTACACTAACATTCATCAAATACAGCAACACACATATAAAAACTCCCAGAAGAACATTTTCATCACAACGATTCCCTTTCAAAAAGCATGACACAATAAAACCGTTAAATTCACATCGCCATTTACACCGCGCACTGGCTTCTATATACACACACATAGCGTATTCATAGACAGTGGGAAAACAGCTCAAGAGAGCATCGCGAAAAATCTCCCGCTCGCTCGAGCAGAGAACACATTTTCCCGCGTGGTGCCCGCGCGATGCGGGGAAAAAAAGCACTGCCAACGGCGGTATATATAGCAGTAGCAACGATGCAAGCAGACGCGAACACCCGAAGAGTTGAGGTGACGAGGACTCGTGGAGGAAGATGACGACTCGAGTACGCACGCTTGCGCATATATGTATATCTATGTATGTATGTGACGCGCGCACGCTCGTGCTCTGAAACGCTGAAAATCAACAGGTTTTCGTTGCGGAGCGACGACGCAAAGGGAACGAAAGAGATAGAGAAAGAGAGAGAGAGAGAGAGCGCCACGGCTCGTAGGACATTCTTTCACGGTTCGGCGAATCGAAGCTCTATCTCCCTCTCTCTCTTGTTCCTTTTTGCATGGCATAGAGCAGTGCGCTCCTCTTTCTCTCTCTCTCTCTCTCTCTCTCTATATATATATATCTGTATATACTCCTCGGGTGAATCCTCGCCGCGGTAAAATACGCGTTCCTCGAAATCACTGGCCGGTTGATTGAGCGCTTTCAGAGAGCGCCAGTTCGCTCTCTTAAATTCAAAATGGCAAGCGCGGCCGCGGCGGCGGCGGCGGCGGCAGCAGTGAACAGGGCAAAAAAGAGCGGGTCATTAAAGCCGAGGTTTTCTCGGAAACTGGGTGTGATGGGGGAAAAGGGGGGAGAGAGAAGAGAAAAAATTTTTTTCGACGACGAACACTGTACTGATGCAGCAATAGCGGCAGCCGGTGTTTTGCGTAGAACGCCGGGTGAGAGTTTTTCAAGTGTTTCAAGTATTAAAATATTCGCCATGAATAATGCGAGTGGGTAAATGACTTTGTTGAAAAGGCGGAGGATCTGCGCGCCAGCTGATCTCGTTGTTTTTTTTTCGTCTGTGTACGTAAAAGGCTTTTTTTATGGCTACGAGAGTGTAGTCGTGATGGGGTTTCGAGGAACTTTTTCCAAATGGCCGGCTGCGCGTCGATGCTGTATAGTGGATTGCAAAGAGATGTGTGTGTGTGTGTGTGTGTGTGTGTGTGTGTGTGTGTGTGTGTGTGTGTGTGTGTGTGTGTGTGTGTGT
>JAYJLV010000001.1:12127525-12152910 GCA_036873485.1 Torymus texanus | reverse complement strand
TCTTTAGTCTTTTAATAAAGATTTCAAGTTTATTAAAATTTGCATTTAAACTCCTAATATTTAAGTATAAGATTAAATATATATCCGAGTCTGTCAAATCGAGAGGTCAAAAAATAGATTTTCTTGAAACTCTCAGAAAATGTTCTGCTACTAATTCTGGATACCCCTGAATTTTTTCCAATTTTTTGACTCATACTTTTGGATATATCAAAGGTCAAAAACTTATTTTTTATGATTTATTTGCATTTTTTGCCGATTTCAATTAATCTATAACTCTTCAGGGAAGTATTTTTCGCGATAGACATAAGAATAGTTTTCTTTGTAGAATTTTCTCAGCTTTTCAATAAAAATTGTTTTAAAGCCGTATGTACGTATATGCTTTCACTTAAATATATGCAAATGAAACATATAAATTTAGAAAATTAAAAGTCCGATGTACCTTTTTATCGTCCAAAAGTGTCGGTATAAGTTCTGGAATAATTATCGGTCGTTTTTGGATTTAAAAAAAATCATTCAGTTGGGGATTTTTAAAAAAAAGTTTTATACAGGTCTGAAAAAATATAGTTAAATTCTATGAAAAATGGTAAGAAAAAAAATCTATGTAAGATATTTCGAAATTTTGAATCGTTTTTGAGCTAAAAAATCCATTGATATTAAAAACATTTGAAACGAATTTCATTTCTAAATTCAAGATTTTGATTAATTTTTAGCTCAAAAACGATGCAAAATTTCGTAATATCTTACATAGACTTTTTTTCTTACCATTGATCATAGAATTTAACTATATTTTTTTTCAGATCTGTGTGAAACTTTTTTTAAAAAATCCCCAACTGAATGAATTTTTTTGGATCCAAAAACGATCGATAATCATTCCAGGACTCATACATATTCTTTTGGACAATAAAAAGGTATCTTCATGAATTTTTGGTAGAGAAAGTCGTGATCGGACTTTTAATTTTCAAAATTTATATTTTTCATTTGCATATATTTAAGTGAAAGCATATACGTACGGCTTTAAAAAAAATTTTATGAAAAAGCTGAGAAAATTCTACAAAAAAAATATTCTTATGTCTATGGCTTCCCTGAGGAAATGAATGAATATCGGCAAAAAAGGCAAAAATCATCCAAAATCAGTTTTTGACCTCTGATACATCCAAAAGTATGGGTCAAAAAAATCGGAAAAATTCAGGGGTATTCGGAATTAGTAGCAGAACATTTTCCGAGAGTTTCAAGAAAATCTATTTTTTAACCTCTCGATTTGACAGAGACTCAGCCATATACAGACACGAAGAGCATATCATCCCATAACGAACCGATTACCGTCTTTCCCGCCTCTCCCTCTCTCCCTTCCTCGTCCTCTGTAGCGTCGCTACTTAATCACATTAAATAAGGATATGATTCGCGCACCCGCGCGCACTGCTCGAGGGTCTAAGAGGAAGAGGCAGAGAAAGCTAAAAACAATCTAAACGAAGATTATTCAGCCGGGCAAGGACGAGAAGGGATTGCTAGAGGAACGGAGGGGTTATAAGCGGAGCTTAAGACAAGCAGCCACGGGAACGTGTGTATATAGCTCAGCTGCTGGCTTTTTTCGAGATAAAAGCGCGTCTTTCCGAGAAGAGGACGCGGAGAGAGAAACACAAGCTCCCACGAACCCTGTGTACATGTTTCTTTCGCGATGCGCTTCTTATACACATTGCACCTTGGATTCTACGATCACGTGAATGGGAAATTTTAATTGTTTACGTTTATTATAAGATGCTTGGCTTTTTCTCGGATCAAGTTTATACGATTTTAGGATTTGCAGATCTGTATAATGATGGGATTGAAATGTAGGTTTTATTTCTGGCAATCTGATACTTGTCAACCGGATTAATGTAATATTAATTATTATACGCTTAAGGGGATGTGAAACCTTATTTTCAATATTTAATTGATTAAGTTCCACAAGTTTATTTGCAAAACCTCAATCTGCAGGGTTCTCATTTACATAATACCTATTACCAGAATTTTTTTAACAATTTCATTAGTATCTTCCATAAAATTTTTATGTTTAAAAATCAACCTATTTACCGACGCCACTTTATCATTTAATTGATTTATTTTTCATTGTTGTTTCAGAAAACGAAAATCATCAAGGCGTTCGATAACACAATAAATATTGTCCGAAAGACAATTTCATTAGTATATTCAAAAAAGATTTTTACCTTGAAAAATTATTGTCGGTATAGCTCCCTGTAACTATAATGTATATATTTTATAACAATACGCCTCTCCGACTAGAATTGCCATTTTTAGGTACACCGGAGAACCACCGTATAAAATAAAAACCATAATTAGCCGTAGTAGGAAAAATCCCGAAACTACGAACACTCAGAGTTCAAACGAAGGGGGGAGGGGGTACGAACTTTCGCGCGCTAATCAACTAACTACACAAACTTTTTAGGTGCCTCACTTCCCGTCGCCGCTTTTTATAAGGGGGAATTCTGCAATCCCGTTTTGCCATTGTTAGCCTCTAACGAACTCATATTCGCCCGCGCAGTTTTTTCAAATGTGCGCGCTCTCTATACTCGCAGTAACAGCAGTATAGCGCACAAGCCGTTATCTTTTCACAGCGGGGCAGACACGCGATGCGGGATGAATTAACCTGTACTGTATACGGGGGGCCTCGAGAAAATCAAGAACCTGAGTTATGTATATATACATATATATCAAAAGACGCGTTCAAAATCTTCTTCGGTGTATATACATATATACGGAAACCGCAACCGAGGGGGTAAAAAGATTTTTTGTCAGAACAAACAAGTTTAGCGAAATTCAGGTTTGCGAGGTAAAAAAAATTTTCTTCTCGCTAATACACCACAGTATAGCGCAGGTGACTTGATATTTTTTTCTTTTTTTTGTTTTATTGTATTAACGAAACTTCTTCCCTCGTCCGCTACTACTATTACTATTCTACCTATATACCAAAGCATTTATAATGCAGAAGTAAATATATATGATATTGAGCGAAAAACTTGCCACACGCTTACACGCCCGCGCTTACATACAACTGTATATATTTCATGCACGAGTATATACATCTACATACATACACACACACGCCCGCATATACTAGAGGCTCTATAGCCACGACCGGCTAAAGACGTCTCGTAATAGATCACATTACGGATAATGTGTATTATTTGTCGCGCGACAGCGCAGAGCCGACGAGAGAGAGAGAGAGAGAGATAGAGAGACGCGTAGAAATCGTTTTCGCACTAGACACTTGCAATGTCTTCCGTTCTCTCTCTATCCCTCTCTCTCGTTCACTTATTTATTCGGAAATTTACGTCGCCGTCGTGTGCTTCCCGGAAGGTAGTATGTGTGTATATATATAGAAGCGAGTGGTGGTGTTTACCACCGTTGAAGCAAGGGTTATATACCCGTGCGGATGGTAAAGCTGTATATGCGGGTGAGGAGGGAGGGTAATTATATGAGCTGCGTCTCTGCCGCCGTCGCTAGGTTTATTTAATCAGGATGGGGATGCAAGCGCGTCGTATTATGAACGGTGTGCGCAACGCGTACTATATACGCGTGGGTGTCTTGTTATCACGTATTTACGCTGCTGATTTAAATGATGCAAGCGCGATGAATCTTAGCGCGTGCAAGTGCGTACGCGTAGGTTGTTATCGCTTCAGCTGAGGATGTATATAGATATATTATAGCTGAGGCGAATTTGAATTGAGGATAAGTTTTTGGTCGTTGTTTCGGGTTGAAAGTAGAGATAAGGAAGGTAATATGATATACGTTTTTTGAAATAATAATTAAATTGAATAATTATATTCTGTTATTTAAAGTATATTTTGAATCTTTAACAAAGGTTTTGTGCTTGTTTTTACTCATTGTTAGAGTAACCATTCATTTTTAAACCCAACTATTGTGATATAGAATACCATTAAACATTAAAAATCTGCTTCGCAAACGTCAGTTAAGTATTTTTTTTAACGGTGGTTCTTCGAACAGAATAAATAATAAACAAGTGTAGTTTGTTAGTTTTATACGTGCATCCATTTTTTTTTTCTAGAAAAATATACTTTATATGTCTTGAGTTCAGCTTAACAAACTGATAGGACGATCTATTTAAACCCGAGAATATTAAGCTCATTTCTATGTTACTCGTTCATCTATTTTGCAAGAAAAATATTTTCCCACTAAAATGTGCATGCAAATGAAGGTATAAGTACAATCATCGTTATTATATTCTTGCAATGCGCTATTCAGAAAGTTACTCTAACTTTCATCAGTACTGTTATACATTTTTCAGTACTATAGATTTTTTTTTCCTTCGGAGAGGAATAAGTAGCCATTGCTATATTTTATTGCCTTCTATTTTAATACCATTTATTAATATTTATAAAAAAAAGTTATACCGGGAAAACACGTGTCCGATATTAATTAAATTTCGCGCTAATTCGTTTTTCTAGGGAAACTGTTTGTACAGAGTTTAATAAGTTTTATATTTTATATATTAATTTCTAGTTAAAGCTTAATAACAGCACCGTTAATTAAACAAATATTAATACACACACACACACACACACATGAGCAAGAATAAACATTCTCGTTAGCTGATTTTTTTACATTCGGAAAACTAAGGCGTATGCAACCCACTAGGATAGACATATACCATACCGCGATCTCGAACTTATCTCGCGGTCTATACGCGGTTCCATTCATAAAACCATTAAAAAGTCAACGGCCTTTTATTAATACACCCGGCAAAAGATAAACAAGTCGTGGCGCACTGTACAATTCCCTATATATATATATATACGTGCAGCCAAGTGCCTCGACGAGCAAGAGAGTGAGAGAGAGAGAGAGAAAGACAAGAATCACCGGCGCTTCCGGCTTTCGTCATTGTTCTTCCCTCGTGCATTTCTTAGGGCGCGAGTATATGTATACAGGGCCGGAAGCCCCGCGCGCGCGCGCTCGCGTACATGCGTATACGTGTGTGTATATATATATATATATATATATATATATATATGTATATACTCGCATACATATACGCACAGACACAACTCGGTATAATTTACGCTGCTTTTTGCAACGACTACTGCAGAAACAGCAGCAGCAGCAGTAGTAGCAACAGAAACGGCGATGAGAAAAATGCCTCGTCTACTTCGGATTAATGGAGAGCCGTCTTCCTCTGCGCCGCGTGTAATTGCCGTCGGTGAATTATATCATTAGGCTCTTTCTCTCTTACTCGCTCGCCTGCTTCTTTCTTCTTATTCTTCTTCTTTCCCTCGGATTGATTTCACGTCGAATACATGTGTGTATGTACGCGCGCGGTGTGAGAAAACTGTTTTCGTTCCGATACAGAAAGGATGTGCGATTGTGTGTGTACAGGTGCTTTTTGCGCGAGAGAGAGAGAGAGAGGGAGAGAGAAAGAGTGAGAGGGGAAGCGAGGAAAAATTCCGGCGGCTTGTCGTCGCTTCCCCCCCGACGTTTCGCGCCGCGTTGCGGGGAATTTTTTAATAAATACTGTTGTGTCGGAGCAGAGGAGTTTTTCGCGTATATCGAGGGACGTCGACGGGGAGAAGGGAGACCGGAGAATGTATTAGCTTTTGCGAGGATAGTTCTATTTTTTTTCCTTTTTGTTTTATTCTGTATTTTTTATTTTATTCCTTTTCGCCGAGTATTTTTGTCATCCCACGAATCGATGCTGCAGTCATGCTGTAACGTCAATTTAACGACGGGACTCTCTTTTTGTCCATTTGTTCCTGGTGTTATTTACGTTCAGTTTTAATGCAAATAATGGTTTAAACTATTCGACGAATGTAAATGGAAAATATAATGTTATATATAGATTTTTTTTTTTCAACTTTTCTTCAGTACAACGATAAGTGACTTATGTTTGATCTACGTAAATAAATTTAATGATTTCTTAGACTTTACGATTATGGTTCGGATTTTCGAGAAATTATCCGCAAAATAAAGGTAGGTCTCGAAAGAATTGAGATATAAAATAGTAACAAAAGGTCTAACGGATAATGCGAGAGCCTGGAAATATAGATTTATATCGAAAAATATAAAACGAAAGGGTATATGCTTCGATTATGACGCTCTAAATTTCAAACTACAGTTTTATAAGTGTTTTAAATTACGAAAAACGGCGAATGCATTTATGTATCGAGAAGCGTATAAAAAATTTGCCAACGACTTTTTATTAACTCTTTTATCGGCTTGCATTTTACAATTGAACTTTTTTAAGATACCTAATAAGTGTAAAGCTGAAATGTTATACTCTTTCCATAAAAAACTTTTATTTCCTTGAATTTCGCGAGAGCGCACGCGCACGCGCTTACGCTCTGCACGTTCTATCTCTAAAAACAAAAGTCGTGACTGAAACGATTAATAAGCTTTTAAAAATGATTACATCGGACGAGAGGCGGGGAGAGAGAGACAAAGAGAGAGAGAGAGAGAGAGAGAGAGAGAGGTACCTATAGGTACGGAAATTTCAACTCGTAAAAAGTTTAATGGTTTTTCACATTAATGCCTCATTTCAAATGTCAAAGCGAATATAAGAAATCCACTTTGCTACAATGCTCACGCGCCAGCTACGAGCATATTCAATAATGGTTCAAAATTTATTAGTACATTATTACCGATCGCGCAATTACGTCTTATGAATGCTCGATATCAAATTAAAAAATGCATTTAAAAATTAATTTAGCAATCGCGACGTTCCTCCCCCCACCACGCGTCAATTTATATTAAAACGCGAAATTCTCCATCTGAATTCCAGATAAAATAATCCTTTTCCTATAATAAGTATATTCTCTCGCCGGTTATTGAATCGAAGAGAAGGGGGTGGGGCGAAAGGGGGTGGGCTAAAAGCAAAAAGCTTATTTCCAATTTCTAGTTTAGGTTTATTGAGTTCCTTCTCTCTCTCTCTCTCTCGCTCTCTCCCTCTCTCGTGTCGGTACGCGAGTAAAGTTATTGGAAAATGAGAAAATTTATTTAATTTTCGATATACGGCTCTCGACCGCTGCTGCTCTTTCCCCTATCCTCGCGTCTCGCTCTCCCTCACACAACCTTCCCGTCCGCTCTGACGTTGGAAAAAAATCGAAACATCGGCATTTCGATCCGATCTAATGGATCCGGTTAACCGAAAAAATTCCGCAGATCCGCGTGTACGCTTTAGAAAACGGTGTGTGTGTGTGTGTGTGTGTGTGTGTGTGTGTGTGTGTGTGTGTGTGTGTGTGTGTGTGTGTGTGTGTGTGTGTGTATATATATATATATATGTATAGCGAACGGTCCCGGTGAGTCCGCACCGAGCAACGAAACTTACTTTTATCTAAAATTGCTCCGGCGTACCCATTATTAAAATCGGTATTCATAAAATTAAAAAACAAAACTCTTCATTAAAAATAAGACTATAAAAAGCGCTGGGACTAAATTATTATTAAGTTTCCGATCCTTCAATAAAGATTAGCCTCGGGAGTGAAGCCCATAAATATTCATAAATAAAAAATGTAATAATGGCGGCTTGATAAATTTCATTATGATACTTTTGGTCCCGTGAATTTTTTTCAATAATCGAAATTGCACATGAAAAGAAACAATTAAATTCTTTACGAAGCTTATAGTTCGCGATAAAAATAATAATATTGGCACAATTTGCGAATAAGATTAAAAATGATTCGTTTATCAGTACTTTTCATATTAATATAATTATTCATAAACTTTTTTTTCTTTGAAAATTTGAGTTTCAAATCGATTTTGTTTACCTCGCAACATTTAAATCGGTCATTATTGCATGAAAATAAAAGATAAATCTTTTAAGTGTCCAGGTATCATATTTTATTAGGCGTAATGGGCATAAAAATGCAAAAATTTATTCCAAATTTATTATTATACATACGTTTTCATCAAAAGATCTTTATGTTAAGCGATAAAGCAAAACACCTTTTGCGGGATCAATAAAAAATAAAAATTTTTGTATTTTACAGAACAATTTGAATGATAAAGCATTACGAATTTTATTATAAACAAAAATAATTCAATTTCGAAATCAGAGTGTATTGATAACAGCAGTAAAATTTTTAAATAGATTACTCATCAAAATAAATGAAAACATAAAATGAAAAATTTCAGCATAAAAATGATTTCATTTTATCGGCATATATGTATTTAACAATGAAACATGCGTCATTAAATGCATTTTGCGATTCAGAATGAAACATTTCCGAGCATTTTCAGATCATTCGAAACTTTTTTTTCAGAGAAGCGAATTCACCAAATCGAAGAGTGTCTCGAAACTTCGCTCCTTTTTTCTCGAAAAAACACTTCTTCACATCGAGACTTTGCGCAGAAACTTTCTTTTTCTCCATCGAAATCGTCACGTACGTATGTTCTTACTAAGAGCGAGAGAATTTTTACGTTTCATGCTCGAAAAACCTGCTATACAGATAGAGAGTGAGAGAGACAGAGAGAAAATCCAGCCGCTGGTGCAAGATTTTAAGTCCCCGAAAAAAGACAGACACCACACGATCGACGAGACGGAGAGGTAAAAAAAAAAACTAGAGCGCAGTGTACACACGTACACGTGTGACGAAAGTCAGTGAAAAACTTCGGTCATTCCGTTTGCGCTGGTTACACTACACACGTATCTATATATAATATGCACGAATCGATCGAACCGCCTTTTTTCTCCCTCTCTCTTTTCCTCTCTTTCGTGGCGGCTTTGTCTCACCCGCCCGCACACGCCGTGTAAATTTCTATGGTTGCGCAAATTACGTGCCGAGCGAGAGAGAGAGAGAGCAGCGAACTTTTTAACGACACGCTTCTGTCGCGGGCCGCAAATATTTTTCCCTTTGTACGCGTCGATCGTAGAAGGAAATACAATAAACTATGTGTAGAGGTGGCCGGAGATAGCGATTTATCGGCAGCGCATATTGACAATAAATGAATAAGAAGGCGTTCTTTGAATTGCTGCTTGGGTTTTCTTTTTTCAATTTTTCAAAAGTATATGTACAACGCTTGCGATATAAGCAACGCGGCATGCCGCGCCGTTCTGAAGAAAAACGAACATTATCTTATTTAATACTTCTTTCGGCGAATAATAAATTAATTATTTCGATGAACGGTGATATTACATTCTATGAATGTGATGAATTGATGTCGCGATCGCACACGCCTCGATTTCTAGGATACGACTGCGTGCATATTCTTTATAAAAACCGATGCTTTTATAAAACTGGTAAACAAGGAAAAGACCGCGTATCGAAAATACCGATAATACTGTATTTATATATTTAAAAATCTGACCCAGATAATGCAAAAAAAAAAGGTTTATTATTTTGTTGCACGCGGTAATATTGGCCGTGCGCATTTAAACGACCTGAATAATCTCAGTAAATGAAAATAATAAAAAAATTCAGACTGAAAAACTAGGACAAATTGAAAATTCATTCGTCTCCTCCTCTTTTTTTCCCGAACCAATCGAAGCGCGAAAATTCAAATGCAGAAAGACACCTTCCCCCCAAGAGTCAATATTAGGAAAAACAAAGGCATTACGACACATTCGTCCGAACTTCCAATTATCCTACTCGTTTCCCTCTCTCTCTGTCTCTCCCTCTGTCCATTATAAAAGCAACGGGACGATCGAAAGGAAAAGCCGTCAACGAGGTATAAATTTACTTCGGCTATTGCAATTGACGCGCGCGTGCGCACGTTGCGCCTTATCTTCCATTATTAAAACGAAAGTCATAAGGAGAGCCTTTTCATTCGGCACACTGAAATTCGATAAATGTCTCTCATTGTTCGGCGAAAATACAGTTTTCTAGGGGTCGTACCGAGAAGAGGGAGAGAAAAAGTTGGACACTTATAATGACGTCGCCGTCGCTGTACGCGCTCGTGCGAGCGTCCTATCGATTTTTTATTGGCAATGAATACCACCACACCCGAGCGAACGAACGCCGTGGAAATAGCTGGTACTCGACGAGCGCGCGCGCGGAAGGTTTAATTTTCGAAATCGATATATCTAAAATTGGAGTTGAGTCTTCCGTGACGACGAGAGTGAGAACGCTGGTTTATGTATGTGCGAGTGTGGGGGAGGGCAGAGGGGGAGCTCTCGCGAAATGTCGATTGAAAATTCCTTCTCACTCTCTCTCTCTTTCTCTCGCTCACACACACATATATACTCGCGTAATAGCACGACGCGTGCGTGCTGGTGACACTTGTTGAAAGCTGCAGAGTCCCCCCCTGTTATTTCAGAAATGTCTGATTTTGCCTTCGCACCTGTATCTCTCGCTCTCTACATATACGCGTGTTTTATCGTTTTTTTCGCGTTCGGTATTTTTATATAATATGTATTTTCGTTGTTGCGTAGCTCTTGTTATACACGGTAATTGTTTGTAAAAATTGTATCAACACGAGAGGGTAGATCGCACGGTGGATGAAAGTGGGTGGTAATCATTAAACATGAAACAATCGTCATTTTTGTTGCTGTGGAAAATGCATTTTATTAAATATTGAACGTTGTGAACGCGCGTTCGGCGCTCGCTTCGATAAAACGCAATTCATATAATAAAAATGGCCTTTATTATAACGACTTTTTAATGACTCACGAATAAATAAAGGATAAATGTATATATCAGTTTATACTGTACATTTTAAAAACAAATACGCTACCTGCGCGCTCGCGTACCAGTTATATTCATGAGCGAACAAAATAAAAAATGCGGTTTATTTATAATTTTTGAATAAATCACGCGAAATTTTTTAATACGCAGGCGCGCGCGATCGAATAAATTTCGAAAATATACACGATAAATTTCATTGTGCATTTGGAAAAGTATACACACTTGCGAGTGAGAAAATGAAATATGTATATATATTATAAATAGCCGCGTGATGCATGCTCTCTAGAAATTCAGAGATTGTTACCTTTGGAGCTGTGCGTGAACGTTAGAGGAAATTTTTTATAACGTTATATTATTACAGAGAAGGTATTGTAAAATATTTTAATTGTAATAAGCTGCCCGTTTGTAATCGCCTTCAGCGCAAATATTTATAAAATCCACGGAATATCGCGCATTTATTCAATCATAATTAAATGCGCACGCGGGAAAAAGGGCAACAATGAGAGGCGGCCCCCTCGCGGCCACGAAAAATTCAAACCGTTTATTTACACGAAATTACATGAATATACAAATATTTATTGATGAAATGCAAAAACGCAAAATAACAACCAACCGCGCGCCACTTCCGCGCCGCGCGTCGGGCTTTTTAAAGAAAATTATATTCCACGGAAAATGAAATATTTCTCGATTGTTTTATACCACGACAAACGATAAAATTTTCACGATAAAAACTACACAACCGAGGCGAGCAAAAAGCCGAATGCCTTTCTCGAATTCCCGAGGAAAAAGAGGCCCATAACGATCGCAATGTTGTGCAAGGGACAGCAGTGACGACAATCGTCTCTCTCTCTCTCTCTCTCTCTCGATAATCCGAGCAATAAACAAAAATATGCATCGGCCGATCGATGCCGACGTTGTTTTTGCGATCTTCCGGCGGCCGTTAAAGCCTGCGGTGAGAGGCGTGACGAATGGCTGAGAGTAGGCATCCAGTGACACTGCTCTCAAAGTAATATAACAGAGTAAAAGTACGCGGTGCAGTGCAGCACCGTGCGAACGAAAATCGTCCGTTCCGAGACCTTTTCGAAGGTTTGCAAGGTTGAGGTCACCTTGCAGCCTGTAACTTGCCTGTTGCTTTTGTCTGATGCGAGTATGCGGAACGGGGAAGATGTTATTCAGATTGTATATGACCAACTCTTTGATTTATTCATATATCAAGTAGAAAATGAGTAGGTTTAACTCAAAGTAAATAGTTATTTTTAAAATATTATTACTTTTTATGTAAATTATTATACTTATAAATTGTAAAGAACTTTCATTTTTGTAAAATTTTCGTAGAGTATCCTGGTGTTAATTCATTAGGGTAATATGCCGCACTTCACTAAATCATCTTATGTCTGAAAAAACGTGTATATAATAACGTAAATGTCGTAAAATCATTTGAAAATTTTTATATTGTTCATAAACCGAAAAACAAGAAAAAAATCTTCTTTCATTAGAAAAGGATCGTGCAATTCCACGTAGTTTAACACTTCGCTACGTTGAATGACCATTATTTTTCATTTTCACAGAAATGATGATGCATTAAAAAAAATCCCCGTTCTAGGGTACTTGGAACGATAAAATAATATGCATGATGATTATATTCATGTCCGAAAATTAGCGACACTATATACTGCAACACAAAACTCGACACGTGAAAACCACTCCTTAAAACTGCCTATTCAACGCGTAAAACTACGACCATTCATCAACGAAAAAAATGAAGACGCTCAGCTCAAGCTACCAAAGAAACTTCACGCCTCGAATGCGTTTTTCCTCGATTGCACTGCGAGCTCTGCGGCCCTAGAACCTGTACATACATCCACCCACACATATACACAAAAGTATACCTGCTCTTAATTGGAGAGCCTCCAGAGCTTGAATTCGAATAACACTCTGGAGCGTTTCCCACACTTGACTCTGATACGTGCAAAGTGCATAAAGCACACACATATATACACATATGCAATACTTCCTTCCTCGCGTATACGCAATTATTTTCCTCGTGCACGCGCGCGCATGTACATATATAATTTCCTACTCCTCGCGGCATCGTATTATTTATCCGCGCGCGCGCGCATTCACCCCACGGTAATTAGTGCCGAATTTTCACTTCGTTCTGCGCAAATTTGATGTCTTCTCTGTGCCCAGTCCCTCTTACCTTTTTTTTTTTTTTTGGATTTGTATAGAATATTACGACGACGGGGTGACACGAGATTATCCTCATTGTTTGTGTGGCTCTAATTTCCGTAAACAGCCCTTTATGCGTGCACTCACGGAGAGTTTTTAAGGATCGTACGCACGAGTTTTTCTTTTTCCACGAGACGGAAATTCGTTAATTATTATATCATTTGCAAAGATAAATTACGAGTGTACGCGTGTGTGTATATATATGTACTGTACAATATTGTCGAGATGAGGTGAATCTTTAATTTCGAGAAAAAGAACGCCAAGGGTGTAGATGCGCTTTTTTCCATATAATTGTATGCGATTGAATTTGAAACGCATCGAAAAACTGCGTGTCGTCATCTTAATTGACGATAATTCCATATGGATATTTTAAACATTAATATAACGCGCTGATTGATACGTATATATCTAATATGTACATATAACATTGATTCGAGGCGAGGTAAAAAAAAAACAACAACAATAAACAACATGACAAAATTTAAAGAAGAATTTAATTGAAAGCCGCGATAATTGTTCGCTCGCAAATTGGCAATAACGTGAAAAAAAAGAACCGCGTGCGGGCGTCATTCACAGCCCACCCCGCGCGGCGATGACTTTTTATTTGTTATCATTACCTGAGAGGGAGAGAGAGAGAACAGCGGCTATAGTATAGCGGTAGCGAATTATCGAAATCATTTGTCCGCGGCCAAATTGAAAGTAAATAGTTGCTCATCAAAGTCAATTGTTTCATTTCGAACGCTCGCGCGCGCGACCGAAACGAAAATCAATAATAGGTATACTCTTCTCGTCGTTGCCCGAATGAGAGTTCGCGTATATAATGGACTTTCGAAACGATTCTAGAATTCGGCGCGCTAATCGTTGTATGTGTAGCGTAAGGGTATATAAAGTATTATATGCATATATACCGTGAACGCGAGTTTAATTAGCATTCCTGCGTCGAGGCTCTTTTTCCGCGCGGTAGGAGTAGATTATGCGTGAATTTTTTCGCCCCCTGCTATCTCGCTCAAGGAATCCGGGGAGTATCAAGAAGCAAAGAGAGAGAGAGAGAGAGAGAGAGAGAGAATGCACGCATAGACGCAAAGAAGAAGAAGACGAAGGGAGGGGAGCAATTGAAAAAAGGCGTTCCACGTGTGTGAGTCAGGAAACGCACTTTTCGAACGAGAGAGCGTATATATATATTCTCCTCAAACCAATTTAAAGTACGGCAACGGCGCTTTGAACTTGCTTCTCTCTCTCTCTTTCTCTCTCTCTCTCTCTCTCATGTTCTCATCCGCACGCGCGGCATCGGCTCTCTCCCACATCTCAGCACGCGCGCACGCGTACTATATAGTCCGGTTTTCTTTCTCGCTCGCGTTATTCGCGGCAGATAATGTTTCGCGTCTCACATCATTTCCTCCTTCCGCGATTCTTTCGTTATACTCTCTTTCGCCGCCGCGGATACTTTAGATTAAGATCGAAGACTTGGTATTATAGAGTCGAGTATGTATACCTGCGTGTGTGGGGTGTGTATATGGAGATGTCGAGGTAATGAGTCATTTAAAATGTTCCTCCGTTATTATTTGCTTTCATTTTATAATGATTATTGGAGATGGTTTTAACTTATGCTTTGTTAGTTATTGTTTTATATGGATTGCAGAATTTTCAAGTAATCTTTGGTTGAAGATAAGTATGATAATAAAGGATGAAATTCTGCACAAATCAGGCAGTTGAAACTTTAATCTCGAATTATATCTATTGAAATGAACGAATTGCATTGTAGCGCTGAAAAGACGCGGTAAATTTACAAGCGTAGATAAAATTCATGCTGAACAAAAATATAGTTTAACATTAGACTTTCTAAGCAGACTTTTATCATCGGAATCATTCCGTTTTAAAATGCTAATGCAAAACGATAGAGTATAGGATTTTAATCGCTCGTATGTGTGTGTGTATATAGTTTTGAAACAACTTATAACCATATCATACTTTTTAATGTTGCTAATTTTTTTTCTTTCTAATTTAAAAACTTTTACGTGGGAAAGAAATTTTCTTATACCCTAGCCGCAAACATATACATCAGCTTAACACAGTTAAAAGGTCTTTCTACACAGCGCGACTCATGTGCTAAACTTTCTAAAAACTTTTTCGAAACAAGCATATAGGAACGGTCAACACTATATAGAAAAACAAAATTGCTTAGAAGAACAGAACAATCAAAGACATTAATAATTTGCACTATTACATCAAGCAACGGTAATCTATATATTAACGGTATAACTCTACAATCATCAGTCCATTCCTGAAAAAAGGTGACGATTCTCCGTGAAATACTCATACTTCACATCTTCATTCCGTTTTTCCCTGTTCTCTCCCCTCCTCTTCTATCCCTTCCTCCACGTGATAGATAATTTATACCGGAGCAAAGCGTACACTCGCGGTCAGGAACCTCGCGCGATTATGCTCGCACTTATATTCCTCCGCTTAGCTTGCGCGCGGCATTAATAAATTCGCACGAGCGCGTCTCATTTATTTTCTATGCCAGGCGTTTCTGTCTCTTCTCCTCCTCTTCTTCGTCTGTAATCACGCGCAATGACAATATTTATTCTTCGAGCCTTTTTTTCAACCAAGTGGGAGGAGTTGGCAAGACAGTAGGGGTGGTGAATTTTTTAATAACACCGAGGTGATATGAGGGGGAAATTTTTTTTTTTTTTTGTTGGTGAAAGTTGCATTTGTCAGTATATACTGAATGAAAGGAAATTATAGTCATTGAGGTAATTATTTGTTGTATGATGTCACATGTTGTATTTATAGAGCGATGGATAGAAAAGGAGGATATTAATATTACAAATAAAAAGTTGATTTATGAATAAAACAAATCGGCTGGGAAAAATTATTTTTTTTATCCTTAAATAAGAATATAGAATAAGTGCTTATATTATACTATTACTTAGAAACCTAGATATTCTATATTTATCGTCTATTGACATCGTTCAATAATTTTTCTGCTTCACAAAGATTAGTAGCAAATACCACATATTTATCGGTAAAAATAATCAGTTTTATCCTCAAAATCCAGTATATAATATTTAGTCATTTATTAAACCAATCATTTCTACAAAATATATAACTGTAAAATTATAATAGCGTATTTTTTTCAAGATAAAATATAAAATACATGGAAATTTTAATATTAAAATCAATTTATTTTTTTATTTCATCTATACATGCAACGATAATTTTATATACACACTGTTTATTTATTTATGGAAGGTGATCAATAACAATTTTTTTTTTTCAAAAATAGTATACATTTAAAAATCAATACTAATTGAGAAACCTTTTTGGTAAGTTTGTTACTCAAAAGCAACGATAATGGAAATTTATTTAAAGTCTTTTTTTAGCTATTGGAATAACATTTAATTTTTACACCCGCAGAAAACGCTATTCTGCACTCAAACGTTTTAGTGCGCTCGCGCATGTATCTACTTTATCTAATGATAAAGCTACAATTTCAGACAAATATTTCAATATAAATTTAAAGTGTTTTACGTTTAAAACGTGCAGTGTGTACGAGTATACTATATACCTTATATACTATATTGTAGTATGCATTTATCTAGAGTTCGTTGTGTTATCCCCCGCCTCGCTTTTAGCTCTTATCGCTAAATCACATTTTCTATTTTGAATCTATATAGGTGTATGTATGTATGTGTATACATCACCGGCAACAGAGGAAAAATCTTTCTCGCATTATAAAGCGCGGTTTAGTAGTTTCCAAAGTATTGACATTATTCCGCATTAACATTTTACGCGGCATCACGGGAAAGCTAGGAGGAGGAGGGACGGGGGGGGGTTGAGAAAAAGCAAAGCTTCCTATATACCTTTTTATAAAAATAGTCGCGAGAGAGAAGCGTTCCCCGTATTTTTATGAGTCGCATCGAGAGAGTTGGAAAACACGAGGCGCGCGCGAGCGCAGCGCCGTCGGATATATAGAGTCGAAGTGTGTAGAGCGCACGTGTAGGAGAGGGAACATTTTATTTGCAGAAGCAAAAAAGCAGCCTCATTCGTAAGAAATACAAAATATTTTCCTAAGATTGCGCGTGCGCAGACATACCGGTCAACACATTATACCAGTGGCAGGAGTAGCATGAACAACGTCGCGAAAAATAAGTGTCCGTGTACGGTAATACACGCTTGTTATAACAAAAACAAAAATATTTATACGCGTTATATAGTGATCGTCTACGCGGCCAATTCTATTATTCGAACAGGCGATGAATTGAGTGAGGTAACATCGTGGAGTTTGATCAAACATATTTTGTCGAATCTCTCGTTAAATTAATAAATATCTCGAAAGATCGATGCTCGTATATAGACGTTCTTAATTCACCGGAAACGTGTGTGCTCCAAAAAAAAACTCGAGTTTTCCAAAGCACGGTGGCGCCAGTCGTGCACGCTCTCCTTATCGTCGCTTCTCCCCACAGCCTTTTATCTAATCTATTTTATTTTTTGTAAATACGTGCATGGCTTATCGAAAAGGCCTTTTTTTGTTTATTATTCGTTCGATCGGAATTGGTCAGTGCGCGTGCACGCGGTCAAAATTGATAGGATTATTACGCTCTCGAACAGAAGAAACTAGTGTTTTCGGGTAATATGTAGGTCATCAAAAGTAAAAGACGCGCTGTTTAAATGCGATAAAATCTATAGCATTCTGGCATAAAGCTATAAGTACATTGTGGTAGACGCGTGCTATAAAATATGGAAAATAACGGTGTACTTGATAAGAAATTAAAATCTTATCAAATAAATCTCACGCTTTTCGAATATAATATAATCTTCGTAAGTCTAATTATGTAAGATAGTTATTTTATTTTTTGTAAATGTGGCAGTACATTATACATTTAACTAGTTTTACATGTTTTGCAAAGAATCAAAGACATACTACTTAAACGTATATTTCATAGTTGACTCAAAACTATCAGATAAAACAAATTCTACAAAGTTATATTACCCCACTAGACAACTGTAAATCAAAAACATTGTTGTTGCGACCAAAAACATCTTACGTTAAAATTTACACAAACTGTGTGTTAAACGTCTGAGAACCACACGACATTATTCATTACGCTCATATTACACAAATTTAATCTTTTAACATATGGTTTATGTGATTTTAAACTTCACAAAACACATAATTTTTAATTAAGTGTATATATGGAAAAAAAATCAATACCAAACCGAGAAAATCAATTTTCCTTTTTCACTTAACCTTGCTCATCCACGCGCGCCGCAGCGACGCGAGCAATAAATAGAAAGGCACATCGACGACGTCGGTGCGCGATTCTCTTATTCATCCCTGCAACGAGAAGGTCTGGGTCATACACATATATAAGTACATACGTGTATAAAAGACACAGACGATATTCGCGGCGTCGCGACTCGCAGTCTGCCGAGGCCCCTTTTACGATTTTTCGCGACTGCGGACCGGAGACTCGTAAAAATTTCGAATTACTCAAGCCCAGCTGTCCCTATACTCTCTTATACCTTTGCCTTTTTTTTCTCCCACCACTCGAGGCTTTATCAATGTCGAGCTATTTCGGGCCGACGTGTTTTTGTTTTTCGCGGGATCGGAGAACTGGTTTTCTGTGATTATATTTTGGATCGCGTAAACACGCGAAGAGCAGCGGAAATCGGCTGCTGCCACCGCGAGAGAAATTTCAACCGTTTGTTATGGGCTATACTGCTGCTGTTGCTGCACCTCGCGGGCATGCGCGGGGGTTCGTTTGCAAATATAACGTATGTGTGCGAAGTACAGAGGAATGGGAAGGGAGATACGTACTAAATATTTTCAGTTTGTATACGTATGGGGAAGCGGTTGTCGGTTTACTAGGATTTCAAAGTGCTTTGAACATTTCTTGTTTTTGTATGATTCGATGAATTTATTTTAACTTTTTTACCTTATGCTTAAAAACGGAAAATACTCGATGATCAATATTTCATAGATCATTAAGTAACGTCATACATACGCTCAAAAATAAATCGATTTTTTTGAAATTCAGTGCTTTCATTCAAAAACAATTATGCATCATCAGGGCAATAATTTTCTTACGAACCGACCCATATAATCAACAGCCTCTGCATGCGCCACACAAATTGTCCGCTGTCGGATGCAATAAAATCAATGCAGCCTGTACTTTTAAATTTCGAAAACCCAAACAAACATATAACCTGGAGACAGCCAAACATATACAATCCATCTGACGTGTAAAGGAAAAGGTGTGCGTATCCCAAAACTATTACGTCTCGATATACGTCATGATAATTTCCACCATAAAAGTTTCTCCCGTATGTGGTGTGCGTGTAATTAAAATATATGTGTATATAAAGTATTTTCTTTTTGTCGGAAGGGTAATCGGCTTACTTTTCGAAAAAATTCGAAAGTTTTGGAGAAAGGTATGTTTTCGAAATTTGACTGCTTGAAGTGTTTTTCGAAAAAATACCTTGATATTATAATATATTATAATTTACGATGATAAAAAGCGCATCTGGCCTATTTGAGACGGGATTTAATTCGATATTCAAAATTTAATATACGACAATTAAACATCGATAATGAAATAAACAGAAAAAAATATCGCCGCTAATATTAGAGAATAAAGTATTTATTGCAATTAAGAGCGATGCTCATATACCGGTATATAATATTGTACAACGGTATTAAAAATAATTTTTTTATTTTTATTCTAAAACTATTAAAAAAGACGCAATTTAGAAACGGCAATGACGCAAGTCTGCCAGATTATTATTATCTTATTGAAATAGTGCTCGCGAAAGTCCGATATCCCGTGCGATCAATAACAAAATGCTATAATTTTATTTGCCGCTCTCCTTTCGCGTGCTCACACACACACACACATATAGACAATTGCCTTCAGCAAACAAGTCCCACCCCGTATTATTTAATTAGCTCGTAACTCGCTTGCTCGTATATACTTTACACATCAACGCGAAATAAACATTCCCCCGCCCCTCCTGCGCGCTTACACTCGCGTCTCGGTCACACGGAAACGCGCGAATCGCAAAAAAGAATCCGGTGATCATTCGTTCGCGCGTGGGCATTAAAAAAGCGCCATTATACGCCGCTCGAGGAAAACGTCAAAGAAAGAGGAAGAGGGGGGGAGGGGAGAGACAGAGAGAGAAAGAGAGTGAGAAAGAGACGCGAAATATAATGCATCCGCTCGGCGAATGATCGGCTCGCCTTTTCTCCCCTCTCTCTTTCTCTCTCTCTCTCTCTCTCTCTCTCTCTCTCTCTCTCTCTCTCTCTCTCTCTCTCTCTCTCGCTCGTTTTTGTGCACATTTCTTTATCGCAATTTTCTCGGAAAAAGTGGCGAGCGAAGCCGCCACGCTGCACTTACTGCGCGTCGTCTAAAATAAGAAAGGAGAGAGAAAGAGCGAGAGAGAGAGAAATACACGAGGCGCAAGTGCACACATACGTACGTGTATGTCTGTGGAGCGCGAGGGAAGAGAATGCGTGCATGTGTGTGAGTGCGCGCATCGACTCTCCCCGTGCTTTTTATCGATTTTTAAGGAAACCTTTTACCGGCCTGCGCTCATGCACGTGCACGTATACACACACGAAAACCGCGCGCGCGGAAACGACTATGCGCCTCGGTCTCTCCTCTCTCTCTCTCTTGCTATGTCTTCCAGCCTGTCTTGAGTGTATTGTTAATCGGTAAAAGCTCGCGGCAGTGTTCGCACAATTTGGTTTGTAGTTTGTTTACTTGAAAATTGCGGTTTACTAGTAAACGAAGAAAGGTCTATATTAACTGAGCAGAATGACACATGTTTTTAATTTATTTTTGATTTGTTAAAAAATATTTCAGTAAACAACGTTTAGTATGGTAGAAAAGTATAACGGACAAAAAATGATTTGTTAAGTTTCTTACAGTTGATTGTATTATAAAGTGCGGCAAGTTTGTTTTACTTTCAAAAATGTCTGTGAAATTTCCATTTTGAAATGTAAAATTTCCATTCTTAAAAAGTAGAATTTCCATTTTGAAATGAAGATTCCCCATTCTTCAAAAGTAAAATTTACATTTTGAAATGCAGAATCTCCATTTTAAAAAAAAAATGTAATTATTACTTCAGTAGTGTAGTTGACGTTACTGTTTAATTTTTTCTGTATGAATATTCAAAAAAACTAATAGTTATTTCGAGATATCTTCGTATTATTTATATATGGTAGCGATCAAAGTAGAATATTCAAAAGTGAATTATTATAAAATAGTAAGTAGTAGAACTAAAATATCATACTAAAGACAATGTAGTAAAATCCTTTATTAACATTACAGAAAATTGCTAAAATCATTACTTTTTTGCGCAAAACTAATTATATGATAATATTTACATGTATTTATACATAAAAGATAATATATTGCATTAATGATAATGTTTAACAGTGTACTTTGAGTTTTTCTTGTGAAATAAGAATTTTTTTCCTTCATAATTTTCTGAACATTTTCGAGCAAGATGTCATAACATTTTGACGTGATAAAATATAACGTTTACTACGCTTTTATAACTTTATAACTCGTCAACAAAAGCTCTTAAAACTTCCTACTTTCCGAAAGTGCACTAAAAATTATAATTTGGTTCTAAAAAGTAACTATAAAAATATCATTATCGATGTAATTTCCTTTCAAAATTTAACTAAGATTTTTATGTCAACAATCGCTTTTGCAAGAACATAAATGAAAAAGTTTTTTTCATATCCGATAAAACTTATTTCAAAAAACATCGATGAAATTGACAGTATCATATTTGATAAACTTTTACCAACGCATATTGAAAACAATTTCAAACAAATATTAAATTCCTGTACGATTTGCGGGAACTATAATTGTGTTATACCTTTCGTGTATACTTTAATTCAATGGAAAATGGTACGTTTTTCAAAGGAAACATTAAATTGGAAAAATCTTCAGGAAAGGCCACATTATGCGTTATACAATGGATACAGAACGTTCGGCAATTTCTGGTTTACGTTTTCAAGATTTTAACTTAGATCAACTTTTCATGACCTCTCAAGTCTGAAAAAGCCGATTTGCCAATCCTGTATTCCGACCGAGACTCGGCTCTTTATTCTTTAATGGAAAAAGTTATAGATACATCAAAATAAAAAAAAAGAAAGAAAAACATTAAAAGTAATAACTGAATAAAGTATGGAAAACCGATATGGTTTTTCGTTGCTTTAATCTAAAAGGAAATACCTGAGGATTGATAAAGCAAGCCAATTAAAATAATTTTACTATGCCGGTGTACACAAAAATAAGACGAAACAAGATACATTTATTTGCGTAATAATGAAATATTTCTCTGCAACAAAAGCATTGAAACACATAGCGAATCGATCACAAGCCTTTAAATTCACTAAGCGCACAGCCTATAGTTTTTGTCTTTTAAGGACTTCAATTCATTGTGTAATCTGGCAATTTCAGTTGATTAATGGAATTTTCTTATCGCAAAGAAACTTGTTTTTTGATCTCTATTCAAAGAATGCGGTATTAAGGTTTATTCTTGATTTTTGGAAAAATGTATTTTATCATAGCGAGGGGAAGCTTGTGTACGTGAAAAATGATTAAAATCAGAGGCCGAGCACAGTGACTCATATGCATCGGAACGTTCGGCTTTCCGCTTCAGAGTACAAAGTGACGAAATGCAATTATCTGACGACAATTTTAAAAATTATGGGCAATTCAGAGCTACGAAAGTTGCTCGCTATCGAAGGTGCAGGATGAAATTGAATTTCGACTTAACGTGTTTCGGTTCAGACCGAGATGTGCATTTTTTAGGGGGCGAAGCTCAATTTGCATGAGAATTGATTTTTCGGCAGGAGTACAAAAATTCAAATTTTGAAAATACCGAAATTCTGACCGACGCCGCGCCGAAAAAAAATGATGGAATTTACATAAAAATTGGTTAGCGATGCAACTTTTGGCTCGGATATTTTCGAATCTCGCTAAAGAATTTCAAATCGAATGAAACAAATCGAAATTTTTTTGCCTTTGCGTAGTTATCAATATTCGCCAGGTACAAAATTATTTAACTATGAAAATTAATTTTTCTATTTATTTTATTAATCTTTTGAACCGCATACATCCAGCTACCAGAAAATGTTTTATCAAAATTTGTTCCCACGAAATCGATTACAGTTTCGATAGTATAACGTTCTAATGGAAAAAGGTTATTTGACAAAACAATTTTATAAATGTTATAAAAATAGCAGAGCAATATGTTTAGATTGAAAAAAATTCCAATCGTCATCCGAATGAATTTTGTGTTTGATATACAACATCATTTATCCCTACAAAAAATGTATTTCTAAAAATAGTTAGACCTTTTTCTCGTTGAAAAATAAAACTGTACTCAATAATTTGAAATATATTCAAATTCGATGGTCGATTGTGTAAGAAGATCATCCGAACTAGTTGAGAGCTGCACTGTAATAGACAGGAATTACTAGCCGTCCCATCGGGGCTAAGATCGTTCGGCGCCATCTCGTGGAACGCGATAAAATAAAATTTATAACAAAACGAGGAATTCGGGCCGGCGACATCGCGCGAATTATTCTCATAATCGAATGCAAATTTCGATTAAAACGCAAACGATGTAGTCGGTGACAAGTTTAATAACTTTAGCGGAGTTCATTAAACTTTTTGACGTAGATCCTTTCTCTCGTTCTTGTTCCTTCTCTCTTTCACTCTCCAGGACAAAGAATACCCACCATTAAACACGTTAAAATACCAATTTCAAGTAAAATGCAAAACTTAACGAATTTTCGTATTCCGCGCGGTCCCCCAAAGCCATAAAGTAACGTCGCGCCCGTATATATACGCACGCGCGCGCGATCGATAAATTACGAAGCAATTAAAAAAAAGAGAAGGAAGAAAGGACGAAGAAAGGGACGACGGGCGAAGCGAAGTAAAGCGGCAGAGAGAGAGAGAGCGGGAGAGACTCTATTAAGTAAAAACGACGAGAGAGCGAGAGCGAGTGGGAGGCAAAAAATTGAAACGTTATAAATACAGTTAGCCCCGACGACGACGACGACGACGACGACGACGACGCAATCGCGCGCAGGGGGGCTTTTCGATTCGCTTTTTCGCAAAATTGCGACAAACTTTCAGGCAACGGGGGGAGAGATTTCGCCGGGCTCTCCGACGCTTTTTTCCTTTATCATTTCGCCGCTACGCGAAACTCGCTCGCAATTAGCGCGGCGGGTATAAAACGGACAGAGAGAGAGAGAGAGAGGGAGAGAGAGGGAAAGAGAGAGGGAGAGAGGAAGAGAGAGAGCAAAAAGCGCGAGTTTCCTAGATCAATACGATAATCGCATATTTCCCGTCGTTACGAGAGATCGAGAGAGCGCCCACTGCACCTCAGGGGCCGAGTGGATAGTATAGGGAGAGGGAGAGAGAGAGAGAGCGAGAGAGGACAGCGTAAGAAAGGGAGAGATGGAAATTGCGCGACGGCGCGTGCATTATTGGAAAAATCGGCCCGTTTGAGATTGATGAAATTTTTGCGCGTCTGCCCCGCGAGCGAGCGCCTTTTTTACGACCGTGCGCGACGGAACGTATATATGAAAGGTTTTTTCCTTTTTTTGGATGGTCAAAGAAGAGAGGAGGGCTAGAGTGATATAGAGATTCGACTTTTGGGCGTTGATGCGTGCACGAAGGGCAAATGTTTGCCCCTCTGTGAGCCCGATAAAACTTGCTTGCATGTGTACACGACGATTAATAGAATTGAGAATGTGTTTGAAATGGAGAATTTCATTGCTGAAAACGTCAGTTTGTAAGAGATGCTGGTGTTCTGTTACTAATTCATGCACTGTAAATCAACAAAAGGTATGAGAAAGTATATGCGAAAATAGATCTTGAAAAATTGTTCGCCGATCTGGTTTTGAATATTATCATATTTGTATTTCTTTTCTAGACATTGACAAAGATATTTACTTTTTCTCATGGTTTTTACTACTACTTGTCTGTATCTTAAGAGTCCAGTTCATTATGAGGGCAAGTCACTGTTAAATCTAAAAAATAAATCTCCATATAAAAGATTGACAAAAATGTATTTTTAAAATATTGAAAGATTTGAAAATATTCTTACTTTAAGACGGTATTATAACAAAAATTTTCAACGAAACGTAATGTCATTATCTTTCAATTTCACTTGAATATCAAATCGTACAATAAAATAACTGTGAGTGAAGTGTGAAACACTTTTCTACCATCAAGATTTTATTTTAATTTTTCATGGATTAATTTCCAATCTTAAGTGGTTATTAAAAATATGTTCCTCACTATGGATTATCTTAAAATTAATTTTTTCACATTAATTAATACAGGTTTTTATTTTTTTAAATTAAAGGGTCTTTATTAATCCTATATAAAAAAGAAATGGACTTGAAATTGTCACCTTTAAGGGGATGCCATAGTCCTACCTTACCGACTCCTCTATTTCGTCCTGTAAAAAAATAAATACAATGAATTATCC
>JAYJLV010000001.1:12104514-12123846 GCA_036873485.1 Torymus texanus | reverse complement strand
GTCATTCTCCTTGTTAACTATTCGAATTTAGATCACTTGGTTAATAATATATTTTATTATTAAAAGAGTGTCCTACAATATGTAGCTAATCAAAACATTACTGAAACAGAATCTTTGCATTCTTGCCCGAATGTTCACTACAATAATGTCACTGGGCAAGAAAAATCTGTGCTCGAAATATATTAGTTCGTAAACAAAGTATTATATGTAACAAATTTAGGTGAAATTAGCTTCACACAGCTAAACTTAATATTTTGTCACATGCTTATATGCTATAAACTGCATATTATTCAAACTTCAACTAAATTCATTTTTATTTTTTTACCTACGTAGCAATTATCGCCAAAAACATTCTTTAACTTCGCGAAATTAATATTTTCATTTATATAATGAAAATGAAAAGAATATTAAATTTATAAGTATAAGATTCGAAACCAATGTTACGGTCATGCTTATTATAGGCAAGGTCACCAAATACAAGGTGAATGATCTCAGTTCAACATCCTATACCGTCAACTCAAGTTCTATTCTATCATATTATAAATCTTAGACGCACGCAAAATCGGAGCCAATTCGAAATCAATGCCTTCTATCTTCCGTATATCAGCGTTTCTAATCGGGCCTAATACTCTGAATTACATTCCGAGCCGCTCGTCAAAAACGACGAGACTTATTTCCTACCCGAAACTCAGCGCACTTTTCTTCGAACTGTACTTACACTTCTCGTAATCTCCGTCTCTCTCACACTCACTCTCTTTTTCTGCGTGTGAGGTGTTACGCAAAAGTCGTCGGCGCGAATTTTATATCGGTACACGTGCGAGAGAAGAGCGACGCAAAAAACACGGGCAATCGGATCATCGTCGCGCAAGAGAGAAGAGAGTCCGTTGCTCGTTCTTCTTTTCTCTCAACGTCTCTTAAAAATAAAAACAGGAAGAATCGGCTTATTATACAAGCGCGCGTACCCTATATATGCAAGTTTATAGTAACTGTGTATATACGTATATGCTTGATCGTCTAAGGCGGAAAACGGGCAGGCCAAAGGTTCGGTATACGTGCGCACGCGTGTACTCCGATTCTGATATTAAGTAGCTGCGGCGATTGTATACGTTCACGCGTGGGTAAGACGTGCCCACGTTGTTTTTCGCGAGAGTATGGGTGTCTCTCCTACTGTAATAACTCGTGTAGGCGTCAAGACAAGACCGAGTACACTTTCTTCCTACGATTTACCTATATCAGCATATGTTTATTGGCGAAGGTAACGTTTGACGACCTCGGCATCCTTGAAATATTTTAGACGGCAACGTGTTCCGTTCCATTTTTGCCGACGCCACTGCTGTCCTTGCAACCCCCGACAGTTTCCCAGCTTGCGGCACGGCCAGTCTGTCATCGACGCTCTCTTCGTGCAATATATCTCTTATGCTATTGCTTGTATGTGCGTGTGAGAGCAAGAGAGCGCCGCCAGACGACATAACCTGAAAAGCCGCGGCGTGAGCACATGGTGGAAGCGTGTGTGTCTTGAGTCTCGCTGACGTGTTTCTGGTTGTTTTCGCGTCGTTCGACTTCTCAATACTCAAGCTCGAGTTCTCTAGATGTGCGAAAACTGAGTTTTACCGTTGGTGTATTGTGATTCGAAGTGATCGTCCTCATTTGTTCGATAAATAGAACTGTGTGTGAACAGCTCGTGTGTAGCGTAGAGTGGGCGCGAGTGCGACCTTCTCTTGTCCCCAGGTGTGGCATTGTTTGGGTGCATGATAAACCATTGTTTTTTTACATACACGTAAGTTCAATCTGTCCTTTTAAAACTAGCGGATTATTCTTATTGCATAAAATACGTGAAAAGTCGGTGTTTATCGGCGTCTACCGCGTGTCCATATTGTTGGTTAGGTGCTCTGGTATATTCACCTATATATACATATATGCTCAGTGGAGACCCCCGCTCCGATATCTGTGCGCATGCACATGTGGTGACAACGACGCATTGAAAGAAAAACGTGATTTTGATGTTAAAATGTATGTTCGTGAATTACGTTCGCTGAAAAACAAAATACGTTTAATGCGGAGTTTTATGACTGAATGGGTGATTGTTTCTTGGTGGGTAACGTGCCTAAATAATATTTGTTTATATGACAAGTGTTTATAAGTAAACAAAAGATTGTCATGATTTTCCATTTATATAAGTAAAATATGAATTATTAGCTTATTTCGATTTTTTAAGATAATTATGTAGCTATTTAGATATTTAAACATAGTATTTTATTTAAACATAAAACAAGATGTAAAATATTGAATTTTATTTGCGAACTCTTATACAGAGATTATACTTAAAGTTGTTTTATTATTGAAAAGTTTGTATAAAAGAAAATATGGAATTAGAATTATCCAACGATATTATTATTGCATATTCTCGTTTTTAAGGAATGATTTAGCAAGTACAAGAAAATTTCATCTACCATATACTATCAAATATGGTACCAAATTAATATAATTATATATACATATATATATTTATGTGTATATTGCTAGTGTAATAGTAAAACACAATACAATTAATAAATTTTTAAATAAACTTGCATCCTTTCTACAGTATGATAATTTTAATTCGATTTTTAATAGTTTTGACTTGATTCTTTCTTGAATGTTAATGTGTCTTATATAAAACATATTACCAAAAAAATAGCACATTAAATTTATTCTAGAATATGATAAAACATTAAAAATTTACAACTTTTATAAATTATTCTTATCTTTTGTTACAGAAAACTGGAACAAAAAATTGAGCCCATAGTGTTTGTTCATACGTGACATGGAAACAGGATTTCTTAATTTCCATGATGAGGAACATTTTTCAGACTTTTCCTTGTCCTTGGATCACCAAGTATGTATAATTTGTTTTGAATATTAAAATCTATTTCAAAATGATTACTTGAAAAAATGTAATAATATTAATTTTTTTCTAGCATAATTTACTGGGTGAATCGCAGAGTTCATTAGTACAAATGGTAGATAATGATTTTGATTATGTAGAGAGTTTAGGCCTAGATTCAAATGATGTACTATGGGAAACAGAGCAAGAGTAAGTAGCAAATATTGTTATGACTCAAAGATATGAATAAATTTTTGAAAAATTTATAATAAACAAAAGAAAGATATTTCAATATTTATTGATAATAAAGTTACATTGTAAATTAATTTTTATTTAGGCTCAATGGAGACCTTGCTATACTCCCTATGTCAGGGGTTGCAGGTGTTATTCCAAAAATGGAAATCATAAAAGAAGATTTCACCAAAGTGCTTACCGAATGGCAGGAGCACATTGGGTTTTTGGAAGCTTCAGAAATTGAAGAAGATATTAATTTTGATATGGGATTACATATAAACGGAGATCTTGATAGTATTTTTGACAGCATAGAAAAACCAACAGAAAATATTTTGAATAGTCCTGTTAAATTAGAGGAATCATCAAATAAGTCAGATTGTACATTAGCTAGTCCTATCAAATTTGACATTGATGCAAGTATAGGCAAAAGGTTTTCAGAATCAGAGCAAAGTGAAAAAGAGATAGGTAAGTTTTGAATTAATATTAATTACTTTTTTGTTATCCCTCTATGATCAGCTTGTACAGTAGCTTTTCACGAGAGTGCCACTTGTTTTCTGTGACTAACGCTTGTGTAAACATTTTTGGAAAGTTTTTGGAAAGATTGTGTATAACACTGATGCCTGCAATTAACTTTTTATCCTTTGCATAGATGTTGTAGGACTAGATTCACTCGAGGATATAGACCCTGATATTGACTTCATGCATGTCAGAAGACAACATGCGAGTACTTCATCCAAAGAACATAATCCCAAAAGTTTAGGTTTGTCTAATTGCAAAAAGAAATTTTTTTTTTTCTTTTGATTAATTTATTATGCATGAAAAGTACTTTACATACATTAAGTTTTATTTTAAACCGTTTTTTAAAGTTACATTATTTTTGTCATTTTTGTGCAATAATTTTCCTTTTTTCTGCACTCCTGCAAAACCATCACTCCATTTCTAACATTTGTCATTATTTCATATATTATATTTATTATAGGTTAAAAGTAATTGCAAAATTAATTACTAAAGATTATTCTTACTATTATTATTTTTTAATAATAATATTTATTTGTTTTTGTAATTTATTTTTAAATATAATTATGCAATTTTTTCTAACTTTGTCAAAGAGCGAAGTATTTGTATATAATTTTAATTATTCATCAATTTTATTAAACAAAATATTTATGTGTTTTGTATTGTTATAATAAATTGTGTTTTAATTGTACTTTTTCATAGTATTTGTTGATAATTGATATATAAGTACTTCATTCTATCTAAAATTAAATTTCAAAGATACCATATTTATGTGCAATTGATCACACTTATTTATATTTGTGTTCATTACAATTCAGGTAAGAAAGCTTCTGTCAAACTGGAACCAGTTGACTTTGTTGTTAAAGATGAACCAATCGAGTTTGAAGGAGAAAAAGTACATCCAGTGGTCCCACCACTAATAATAAAAACAGAATATATCAAAAATAGTAAGAAGAAACACTCTAAAAAGCACAAAGAAGATGGCTCATCTAAGAAAAGTCGTAAGGAGACTAAAGTATATGTAGCTGAAGTCTCTACAAAAGTTATTAAAAAATCTAAAAAAGAAACTAAGTCTGAAGAATTTATAGAAGAAACAATTAGTTCTATCAACGATTCTACAAAATTACCAGGCAAGCTATTTTATTTCATCTTATATCTTATATAAAGATACAAAAAAAAGTAAATTTCTTGCTAATGTAAACAATTTTTGTCTATAACAGTTTTAGAAGCAGGTGATGTCAAGAGCCTCTTGGAACAATTTGAAGCCACCGAAGCAGCCGCAGTTTCGTCACAAGTTTCTGAAACAATGCCGATTCTACAGCGAGCTTCGAACAAGACTTCAAAGCCCTCTGTAAATAAATCCCAAACAGCACCTATAAAGAAAGAAAACTCGAAAATACATAAAGATATACGCGATTCTTTACCAAAAGAAGTCATTGACAGGATAAAGGTAATGGGTAATTTTCTATAAGCTATTTATTATAAACACAGTTTATATTTAATAAACTGTATATGTGTAATTAGGCATCCGGTCGTAGTAAAAAGACGATATCGGTTATTCCTCCGATACCAAACACGAAACCTAGAAGAGGAAGTAGTAGCACAAAGACGCAAGAGGCAGCAGCCTCAAGAAGTAAAGTAGTGAAACCTGTAAGTTTTGTTCATGATTAATTCTTGATTTACTTAAGGTAGTAGTCGGGCTAATTTCTAAATTTAGCATCTCTCGAATTTCATACAAATTTACCACCAGTTAAGAATTTAGAAACTAGTGAGTTCTAGTATAGACGATATTTAACTTCACAGTTTTAATATAATACATTGTCATATTTGCAATCTGATATGGCTCAATGTTGCACAAGTATAATCTTCGCCTATTACTGGGATAAACATTTACAAAATACAATTTTCATAAACATATAAAAAAGACTTAAAGAGTTATAATTTATATTTAACTGCATTCAGAAAAGTGATGGGCGCATAAATATTTACGAGATACGAACGAAGAACGGGGATGCCAGCGTCTACGCTGAATCTCCTTTTTTCTCTTGGCGAAACAAAGAAGCCTTGTACAGACGACCTCAAGTGTCGTTGGGTAAAACGATTTTAGAGTTAATCACAATGCGACTACTACCTTAAAATTTTTAAAACTTATTTACGATAAATATAAAGTTAAAAAATTTAAATACTTTTATCAATTCAATTGGGTTTTAATAATTCGTGTGAATTTTAGGTTTCGAATAATAGCAAAAACTCTACAAGAAGAGTTGATGGTTCAGTTCAATTGGATCATGATTACTGCAGCAATTCCAAAACAGTATTGAAGGGCAGTAGTAGTAATAGTAGTAGTAGCAGTAGCAGCAGTAGCAGTAGCCTTGATAGCAGTCCCGACACAAGTTGTGAGTATGATAAGCAAAATAGCGACAGCGAACCATTAACTCCAATTAAACAAGATTCTAATAAAGAGAAAAATGGTTGTCACGGTAAAGGTGCTGCAGAGCACGGCAAAACCGGTTGTCAAAAGGGCAACATCTTGAATAAAAAAGACAGCTGGACTGAAAGCGGTTCAAGGAAGGATAGTGGCTTGGAGTCCGGTGATGTAAGTGATGCTAGTGAAGAACAGCAGCCTGCATTAAAGCTGAAACAATCACCGTTACAAGATGCTGTGAGCAGAGAGACGCAAATCAGGAAAAATATTCCTCAAATCAATAATGACAATAGCGGCAAAGTATCTCTTTTGAACAAACCAAACGTACCAACGAAACCAGTTTACGAGATGAAAATACAATCAGCTCTGGCAACAAGTATTCTTCAACTCCGAAAAGGTGTTTTAACGAAAAAAAAGTCTTTGGACATGCACAAACCCAAGCAGCAAATGGTTTCAGTACTAAAGAAACCACCCGTAGCAACTGCTCCGCAAATAATTCCGGGTACTAATCTCAAGGAGTCCATTGTTACCACTACTAATAGTTCAAACGATCAGGTACAGAATATCATTGTTCAGGAAGCAGCAGACATTGATATGCCAGAGGAAACAGAAAAGAAGCCACCGCGTAGGAAATTGAACCTGGCGGAATATCGCAGTCGCCGCGAGCAGAATCGCAGCGATGGTAGTCGTACTAACTCTCCCGTACAGCCAACAGCTCTTCTGTATATTCATTATGCATCGACTAATACTGCCCCGATCAATGATGATCCAGAGAATCCGATTTGGTGCGAGCGGGAGATTGTTCCTGTGCTCAAACCAAAGGCCGAGATTGAGGAGGAAAAAGTCAAACCTAAACCACCCACTAGGGATAGAGGTATACAAACTATGGAATCGGTTTTCGGAATTGTGTATGAGGAAGAGCCGGAGGAAGAGCCAGAGGACGAACATGAGGAGGGTGAAATAACACCACAAGAAGAGGAACAGCAGATGATGGAGGAGCAATTGCAGTCACAAGTGCAATCACTGCCTCCACAACAAGAAGTTGCTAAGGATCAAATTGTTGATCAGAATCAGACTGTTGTTCATACGGATACTGTACAAAATGACCAAATTGAAAGTGCTCAAGTTTTGACTCAACAAACTGTAAATAATGAGGTTGCTAATGATAAAGTTCCTGTAGATGAAGTTCAAATCGTAAAGGATAACGTAGTCAACGAAAATAATAAGGGTTCTAGGTATGTAGAAATTTGTATTTAATTGTTATTCCAGTTTAAAAACGATGTTACCAATTTGGTATACAAAGGAAAATGATAAATGATTATAGTAGTTTTAGCCTTGGTCATATACGGGACCGCAAGAATCGTAACTACAGGCGAGTGTGCGTATCATCGGCCTCGTCTGTCTCGCGTTCTCGCAGTCGCAGTCGTAGCCGTGGTGTTCGTAGCAACATACGCCGCGCTAGCCGCAGTCGTAGCCGCAGTCGTAGCAGCCGTGGACGTAGTCGCAGTCGTAGCAAAGCCAGGCGATCGCGCGACGAACGTAGCAGAAGTCACAGTGGAAGTCGCAGCCGTAGCCGAAGCAGATCTCGGAGTACGAGCTCGGACCGAAGCCGATCACGCAGCAGAAGCCGATCACACGCCAGGCGACACACTCGGAGGAGAAGAATCAGCCACAGACGTAGTTCAGTCAGCTCGAGCAGCAGCTGGACATCGCGTTCACGGTCAAGATCGAGATCCAGATCGTCACGACGCTCGAGATACAGCTCGTCGTCGAGGTCGAGATCCAGATCTAGGTCGAGATCGAGGTCAAGGTCGTCTAGATACTCAAGCTGTTCTAGGTGAGCTTGGTGATGGGGTCTTTAAAATTTTCAAGTTGAACATAATTTTAATTGTTTGATAAGGGTATTAAAAAAAGATAGGAATATTTATTTATTTGGATTGTCTAAAACAATTTTTAGTACATTGCTTATTTGATATATATTTTTTTCTTCTTTCTCGGATTTTAGATTTTTATTTGCTTATTTCATCTAACAAAAAAATTTATCTAACTTATCAAACAACATTAAAAAAATTATTAATAACAAAAAGAGTTTTATAAAATCAACCACTAGATTACTGGGGTTGATATGATCTGAAACTTTTTTTGCCAATTAACTTTCACCACAAATTACTTATAATTCTTTTCTGGTCTTATTATATAACTAGGTTTTATAAATTTTCTAATTCTTTCTAATTATCTTTATTGTGCATGTGGCGGTGATGGTTCTTTTCAGTTTTGGCTACTCATTTTGTAGTGAATATTGATTTACACACAGCATAAAATGAGATTTTAATTTCTTGATAAATATAAAAATCTTTTAATCATATTTGGAAGTAATGAATTTTTCATTTAATGCTGTTATGGATTTCTTCCATTATTAATAGGTAGCGGTTTATATTACTTTTTTATATATGCTTGATTTATTTTGTAAAATAAAAACTTCTGTAATTAACAGAAAATTGAATTTTTTCCAATTTCTTTATTTGCAATAGTGTATATAGTGTCATATACTATGTGATGTAATTGACTTATGTACAAAAGCATTTCATTAATTATTTTAAGTATGAATGATAAAAATAATAAAGAATTGTCAGCATTATTTCCATTGAATTTTGGTAAGCAATATTAGGCAGATTATTTGGTACAGAATGGCACACAGTATTTCTTTAACCCTTGAAGATGTGCATAAGGCTTCTTTTACCAACTACTCTGATGAAATTTGCGTTATCTCTCGAAATGAAAGAGAAAAACAATTTATTATTATAATAATGTTACATCTATTATTGTATATATTTTTTACACTAGAGTGGTTTTTTATTTACAAAATAAACAAGCATATTCTAATTAGATTTCCACATTATTGAAAAATAAACTTATTCTGGGTAATAAAGCTGTAGACTTTGTTCGCGATGGGCCCATTTGAAAGTTACATAGTTTGGCTGTCCTCGCGAGCGTCAACGACATTACCTATATACTTTAGAGATTCAATTTGTCTGATATCGGGCTAAAATAACGGTTATAGGTCGTCTTCTCGCTCGAATTTCGGGCGTTCTAAGTGGTCGAGTCGCCGCAGGAGGGGCAGACGTGATCGGCGACGAAGTTATAGTAGGCACAGACGGCATTCCTCGGGTAGTAGCCACGGCTACAACGATTGGAGGAGGTAAATTATCACCGACATATCGTTTGATCAACATCTCAGTTTTTATATTACTTCCCACTTGTTTACCGATAACAAAAATGGCCAAGAGCTTTTTCGTCTTCACCGAGTGTGTGTGCTCCTTTCTTCTGTTTTTATACCTATGCTGTTGATTTTTATTCCCCATGGAAAAAAATGAGAAGGATACAATTTCAAGAATATCGTTCCCTCTCCTCTCACACGTTTTCCCCCTTGTTTCCTTACCCGCTCTGTTTTTTCATTATCTACCGTACTAAACATGCTCTCGTGTTTTGGCTAATCCTTTTGTTAAAGCACAGAGAACTTACTTGGTTGAGTACATAAAGTGTGATATTTTATTCTAAAACCATGCCATTCTTTTCTTCTGCTTTCAACAAGCGTAGATAATATAGTTATTTCGTTGATTTTGCAAAAGAGTTTTTGTTGTCTCAACTAAGTTTTTCTCTGATTTTTTAGCAGTTCTAATTAGGTTAAATCATCATTTTTATTTTATTTCTTCTCAGATCTCCTGTTTCATACAGACGACCATATGATGACTGGTACATCAGGGAAAAGCAGCGACAAGTAGAAGAGCGTAGAGTTATTTACGTAGGACGATTGAAAGAAGGTATCACCAAAGCAGAGCTTCGTAAGAGATTTGAAGTCTTTGGTTCAGTCGTTGATATAAGCGTCCACTTCCGCGAGCGTGGGTAAGTGTTTGGTATGGTATAGACTACCAATGTGGACATTGTTACGTCCATATAATTATATCAGTATTAACTTTTATAAATAAAAAAATAATTGGGGGTTTTTTACATTGAGGGTTTTCCACATTGTGTATACAAAAATTTTTTTCATTATTCAATTAGACGTAATGTTTTAAAAATAAGTCTAAAATAATCTAAAATAAATAATGTGTAGTTGCTGAATACTACTTACTTCATTAAATAAAGATAATTTTCATGATAGTAATAATATTGATCTAGTTATCTTTATACAATTCAGTTTTATTTATTACAAAATTAATTTAAACTTGAAATTTAAATTTAAAAAATATAACTATTAATATCAATTGGTATTTTATTATTTCAATGATTTATATCCAGATGCTAAGAATTATTTTTTTTGCAGTCATAATTATGGTTTTGTAACCTTTGTCAATAAAAATGATGCTTATCAAGCTGTTGAACACGGCAATGATGATCCTTCATTACCTAGATATGATTTATGCTTTGGAGGTAGACGAGCTTTTTGTAAAGTAAAATATGCAGATCTTGGTAAGTTTCATACAAAATTCATATTTTAACATATATTTACTAAGGATTTTTCAAAATTGTATTTTACTATGACTTTTTCTAATTAAATGAATATTAGTTCAAATTCTTTATTATTCTGAAACAGGCATGCTAAAATCTGTTGATATAATTAAAACTTAGTCAATCTTCTTATTTTCTATACAGATGGAGCTGCAAACAGTTTAACAGGAAATAGAAATATGTTCAACAAACATGAAGAAGAAAATACCTTCGATTTACTGTTAAAGGAAGCACAAGCAAAGTTGCGTAAAAGGAAAGTTTGACATATGTATTGCGTATTAGTCATAAACATTATTAACATAATTTAACACTTAGTTTTGTCGCTGCCATAAGGTTCAGAAAATTCGGGATCATTAGCAGTACGTTGAGACTTAATACGTATTGCATGTAGTAAAGTTGATAAATAATTTAATTAGTTAAGGAATTATTTGTAAACCAGAACTGCTGAATCTTCTTTTTATACACGACTATAGAATAATGCGAACAGTTCAGAAAAACGAAATAGCAAGCGATAAATCAATTTTTATGCTGTTACCTGCTACGAATTCACGGACAAAGAACTTTATTATATACTGATTATGATTATAGGGCGAACCTGTACATTCAAAGACGTGGCATCAAGCATCGCGCATGCATGTAATTAGTAAAGGAATAAATTTCTTAATTAGGCATGCAATTCAGTATTGCAGCAGTTTTTAAATATGTGGTTTTGTCTTGTTGACGTCACAAAGATCACTTTTTATTCTCTCCCAATAGTGATTTCTTTGTTGATATCAAAATCACCGACACAACCAAGCATTTGTAGCCGCAGAGTACATGTAAAGCCGTTAGTCTAATTTTTCTAGAGCTGCAAACCAAAATTGCATGGTAAATGAAATTTTATCATAATTTAAAACCACAAAAGCAATACATTTTCTTAATTAAATTTTTTTGAAATCTCAAAATACATTTTTGATAAATTTAATGACTTCGAAATGGTGAATGGAATCCATCAATCAACGTTTGACGTAATACAAATATTTTGTTATATATTTTCCATTTAGTTTCGATTTGCAGTTCTACTGTTATCACATTAAATTAAAAAAAATTGAATAAAATATTCGAGGTACTTTATTAGATTTTTTACAGGTGTTAAATTTGTTGATAAGCCAAGAATTGAAATTCAATTCAAATTCTTAAAAAGGTGCTCTACTATCCTAAAGTGTAAACTATGTACAGAATGTAGAATTTGCAAGAAATAATAAATCAAACGTTTTTCTTGTAACGTTTATTTAGGTTAAAGCAAAGAATATACCGTACATATATTAACGTGTAACCTTACTGATTAAATTGTATATATTACTTCCCATCGTGTTGTTGTAAAGCGAAATTTTTGATTGGAGGTTTTTGCAGTTCTTTTAATTTTTTTGCATGAATAGTTTTTCTATCTGATAAAATAATAAATAAATATATCATTAAAATTAAAGTCAATTATGTATTAAAATAATTTTTTTTTTTAGTTTAAAGGATTGTTACAGTAAAAATCTATTACATATGCACCTGGATATTACATTAAATACAGTGCGGCATACTTACAATTAATTTAAACAGTAATGATTGATTTCATTATTCAACATGTCCAAACTATGCACTTGATAATCTTTCATTGTTAATATTTCTTTCTAACAGCTTTATTTCTATAAATATTTTATCCTTACAAATCGATAAAAGATTGTAAAAAAAGATACATGAATTGATTACAGAGTAAAAGTAAATTTAACAATCCTTTAAATATATACATATATTTCTGTATTTATCATTTTAAGTAGAAAAACTTCTTGCAAATTGTTATTTTTTTAATCTTTCGCCTTTTTGCTATTTGAATGAGTCAAACAACAAATCTTGTCATTTTTATACAATCGTTAATATTAATAATTCTGAATGAAAGCACTGATGCCATTGCTGATTACCTTAAAAGTCTGATTACACTCAATAGCAATTATTGAAGGACTTATTAATATACTAAGATATACTGTTCGATGTATGTATTCAGTTAAACATGAATAAGTATAACACTAAAATGCCAATCATGCCGCATCTAATAACAAAAAATATTTCAATGAACGATCATGATATAGCATATATCATTTGTAAAATACTTGAAAATGTAATAAATTTTCGTGCAGAAATAATCTAAGCTTCCGTTATACATTTTCGATAGTTACGTCTTCCAAAGTATGTGCAAAAAACCTTCCAAAATAAAAAAAAATTGGTTCAAGCAGTTTAAAAAAAAAAAGAAAAAAAAAACAAGTCAGATATTTTTAGTAAAGTTTCTATTTTCTTGGTTGTATTTTGCTAATAGTGTTGTCATTAAGTTTTTTAATTAAAAAATTTTTATAATAAAACAAAAAAAATTATTAAAATTATTATAATATGGATCTGTAAGACTTGGTTTCAGCAATATTCGTACGTAATTTATTTGATGATACTCACGTCATGACATCTTCACCAATTGCGCGAGTGTATAAAATATGTCTCATGACAATTATTTTACCTATACGATTTTAGAATAAAAGATGTTGAATCAGCCAAATTGTTTTTGTTACTAATTAACAAACGCTTCAGATTAATGGGTTATCTTGTGTCTTACTTTTTATAAATCTAATAAAATTTACGATTGCGTATTCCTAAAGAAGCTAATAGCATTAGAAAAGTATATAAAGAAGATGGTAAATATATAAAGAAAAAAAATGAAACTATTAATAAGCGAGTAACGAAAGTGACTTCACCATTTGCACCACAAAAACGAAAGTGGTGCAATATAGGATTAAATACACTACGTATTTTACAATACATTATTAATGAAATAATATTTAAATCGAATATATTTTGTGAAGTTCATGCATCGACATTAATTTTATTTTTTTTCTTCACTTAGTACTTTTCCATGTAATTTCAAGATGATTGCACGTTTATAACGGGATTCATTTCTGTATGATACGTTACCGAAATGTGATATATACAGTTTATGTTAATTTTAAAACTTTAATAATGATGAGTACTGTAAGTGGTTTACAGGTAAGAATAAACTTGTACTTTCTGAAAAAAACACGTTTCAAGAGCGTATTTGTCATCGCGCACGGTAACTTTTAGATTACATATGTAAAAATAGGATTAAGTTTTCTAAAGATACCCTGTCTGAAACATGCGTCTCAAAAGCACATTGTATTCTATGTAAAACAAGGCTATGTACTACAAGCTTAATACAGAAATTAATGGACGAAAAAATTTATTTATTCCTTTACCTTCATGAATTATAATTATATTTTAGAATGTAACTCCTAAAATTTTACTATAAATGCATTTTTTTGAAAGTTTATAATAAGCTTTATAATGAAAACTATACAGTACGGTCTTACAGATGATATAGTTATCTTATAGATAGACTAGATATTGCAATTGAAATGGTTTAATATAATATAAGACCGGCAGGCTCGGAGTCGAAGCTGGAATTTTGGTACTGATTTTTAGTATGTCACTATAATAACTCAATGTGGGCGTACTTAAAATTAATGATTGTAAAATCTCGCATTTTAATTTAATCCAATTTATATTAAACCGACAATAAATTGATGCATCATTTTTTATTTATACTACTCTGGGATTTATTATCAGCTTCCACCGATTTTTGGGAAGAATCTGAAACGGTCTTTTCATAAATAATTTCGATTTTGCAAACTCTAATTTCGCTTTTATCAGATGAAGTCAATGTAATAAGAAAATCTGTTAAATTTGAGTCCATTTGAAAAAGATGTACTGTTAATTCAAATTCAGTATTAGAATGTCGGTCGTCTGAAAACAGCATGTTTTACTTATAAATATGTATAATTATATATTTCTCTGGTTAAATAACGTATAAAAATCATTTTTTACAAACCTTTAATATTAATATTTAACGGAGTTATTAATAGTTTAGCATTATCCGTACTAATATTATACATCACGGAAGGGTTAAATAAATGATTAAATTCTTTACTGATAAAATTATCGACATATCTTGTAAACCATTCAATAAATCGTAGTCCAATTATGTTATCTAGAAAATAAATTTGTATTCAGATCTATAAACTTTGTGTGAAGTACAGTATATTCTATTGTTTTTAAGAGTTTATATATTGAAATATCAATTGAAAAAAAAATTATCATTACTTTTAAACGACTATTCTATATACCTATATAAGTATTCCAAAATACTTGTTCTTCTTTATTTAATGTTTTTTTGAAAACATGAAAAATGCAATTATCTAATTGATGGTTTCTGTGTGAAATCATGAACTTCTTACTTAAAGGACATTCAGTATGGAATTGCGCCGGTAAATTTGTACAAATGCATTCTTTATTTAAAGCTTTTATAGAAGCATAATCAGTAACCGAATTTTGACAAATAGAATTTATCTAAAAAACGTTTTGAAATAAAAGTGCTTTTATTTTATTAATGTATACGTTTTGCTACAATAGTAGATTATGTTAAATGATTAGACGTACTTGTATTATAAAATCACCTACATCAGATTGAAAAACAACCCAAAACGATCGTGTATCATGTATCATACAAGCAACATTTATCGAAAGTTTGACTGTTCCAGAATTGTTTACCACATTTAATACTTTATCATTAAACCATAAACGTCTTGGTACTTTCATATTTTGAATACTTTTCCATTGTGTTATAAATAATTCGTCTATAAATACATTTTCTTATTAATAAATATTCATTTTTAATTTTTATCATATTTGTTCATATAAAAAATAACTTTATATGTTTTATAGTTTTATTCTATTCAATTAAGATGTATGTATACCTAGTAATTTTGGTTGGTCATTAGATATCCATATTTCATATTGAATTTCATAATTGTAAGGTACAAAAATGTCCAAATTTTTTTCAGTTAAATTATATAATTTGCTTCGAACAGTATATTTTCTAGATACTTCAAGATTATCCGGAAATCCTTCTAAAACAAACGTCTGATTTTCGCCAAAATGAGGTCCCATTGCTGATCCACATAACACTAGATACACTAGAAATTTGTTACAGTGAATAATAATAAGTATTATATGTATAAATACATTTCGGTTTACTAAATTTATAAAAATAAAACGAATTAAAAATCTTTCTACCTTTCTCTTTTCGAATCTTTCGAGCATGATATGAAACCCGAATTTGCTGTTTCTTGGAAAGATTCGTAGATATGATTGGTTTTGAAGAAAAAAGATTAATACCATTTCCGAAAAATTGGACAACATAATTCACCGGAGTAATAGGCGTGCTAGATAACTGAATTTGTCGAGTAATTGATTTTGTTAAAGCACAGCTAAATAAGATCTGTAAAAATAATCCATTTTATGGCGTGAAACATAATATATGTATATTTTTGTTCTTAAATAGCTCTTGTTAGAACCTTATCTCTTAACAAATATGTAGGTAAATTTTTGAACAGATGTACAGTTAATAATAACATTTGGACACAATGAGGATCCAGAATTTCTGCCGGCGTTATAATGAATCCAAGACGAATTTTTTTCCATGATGAAATTAGACAAATGCCATTATGTGTTTTCTGTAAAACTCAAATGACAAAAATAATATCCTTCCAACCTTTAAAAACAAAATAGCTTCTCTTATGAACAATTTAACGCTATAGTTTTGATTATATTTACCTCTTCTCGACTACCTGGATTGAAATATACATCACTAAAAAAGTCATTTTTTAAAAATGGACAATATGCCAATGTCACAGCAATAAGAGCCAACCCATCACTCAAACAATCTTCAAAATTATTTATTAATTTATTATCAAATATCTGATTGCAATAATACTCTAACCATCCCAATAAAATAGCTTCACACATAGGTCTGTTAATGTGCTTTTTTGCTTGATTCATAATATCATCAACTTTCAAAGTACTTATTTCGTATGTAGCACTAAAAATATTATTAAAAAAAATTTAATGTGATTATAATTGTAATGAATTATTTGTAAATATTGTATAATTATTAAAAAATTATTACTTGTCTATATTTTTAGCGTTGTTTAATGAAATAGCCTGCATTTTTAGCATTTCTTCATTAATTTGGGTCAAAATAAAGCATTTGTAACTCTGTAAAACTATATCAAGCCATGAATATATACTATGAGATCTAAAAATAAGTTCTGGTAGAAAATAATTTACATTTATTCTTAATTTCTGAAATGAGTGAAATATTCATTAAAAAATGCTTTAGTGTTGAAATTAAAATTTATTTTATTAGTGTTTTTATTTACCTCAAAATCATTATAAGTCAAAAAAAATTCTGGTAACACATATGATATTGTGGCTCCTTTTAACATCAAGTATCGGAAAATTTTGCAATATGCATGTAAGGTGTTTTGTATACGCTCATGGTAACTTTTATATTTACTGTTTTTTAACCTTTTTAAATTAGTAATCAAAAAGCATTAGACTGTACTTATAATTGCAAAATATAAGTTTTCTTTAAATATCTACTCTATTTGTCATAGATAAATAGATCCATTCATTTATACTGTAAAATACCTACCTTGAATTAATTTCTATAATTTCATCATCTCCTGATAAGTATTCAACTATATCAATCAAATTGTATAATTGTAAATTATTTTCTTGTTTGCTAGATTCATATGGTAATTGAAATACTTTTGTTCCTAATGAAGTTTCGATAGCACCTTCATTTAAGTTTGGTTTGAACTGATAGTGAAATAGATTACAATACAGCCATAGTTCAACTGATTTCAAAGTCTTCTGCATATGAAGTACTTGTTTACTGGATATATTTTATATGATATAAAAATTGTGTCAAATAATAATTTAGTTATTAGAATAAGCCAATGAACTTACTCAGAACTGTTACTCAAAGGGAATAATGGATAAAACAATTTACACGGTTTGATTGATTCATAAGATAAATCCCATGGTGTTTCCACAATAGATGCATTTTCTTTTTTGTAAGTTATAACTGTTTTACAGCTATCCATACTGTGAAGTCTAAACTCTCTTTCTGGTTTACTTATTTCGCTTATTGAACTTATACTGCAAGACTTTGAATCATATACTACTGATGGCAACTAAAAATAAAGCTCTGAATTGAAAACTTTTCTCAAATCTATACAATAAATGTAATTGAAAATTAATAAAATAGTAATATTTAACAATGCAAAGTATTCACTTATTGTGGAATTACATTTTCATAAGGTTGAATGAAACTAATAAGATCAGAAAGATATTTTTGATTCTTCAATAGAATAAAATTTGAATTAATTTTCTGATCATAAATATGTATTGTTAGCAAACTATCATCTGCAGTACCATAAACAGTAATAGTATGAGATGTTAACTTTTCAATATCAGAAAATATTATATTTGTACAAAATGAAACAGATACTGCACTTATGAGTTCAATTTCAACTACTATTTCATTATACCTAAAATTTAAAATAATTAATTTTAGTTCTATAAACATAAAATGTATGTTTTACTTTGTAATATAAATACTTTTACTCACGTGGAAGATGAATCAATGTTAATTCCTTCAGGAAAATGAACTTTTAAAGTATCATCATGAAATATTCCACTATATTTATCTGGATGGCAAACTTTAGCTTGAATAGAATTAACTTTGGTAAAATCACAAACTTTTAGTGTAAATCTTTCTTTGGCTGACACATTCAAAGGTACTGGAACCAGGTATATCTCCAAAACATCTGATTCAATACATTGTGGTCCATACAACCCGTCAAATTTAAATATATTATATAATTGAGCATCCTGGCTACAACCCAGCTTGATTGGCACATCAAAAATATAATGTCCTGGTTTTTTTGGTTGAAATTGTACTTTGAACAGTGCATTTTCATTAGGTAATAGTAGGCAACTTATAAAATTATTTACACGTATTGATTTTCCTCCTTGCATCCAACAGATAATAAATGGACAATCTTTTGCCTTTCGTACATCTTCTGTGGTTAACGCGAATGAAATTTCTTTCCTTGTATTATTTATTATTCTTATTTCATCCTGAAATAATGTAAGAAAATAATAATTAATTTTTGTTTTATAGTAGGTTATCTATAAGTATCTGTTGCTGTGGTGGAAATCAATAATTTAATATAAATTTAATTATATTTATTTCTTTAAAATATATATACAAACTATGTTCTTATTATAGAAAAATTTGTCTTATTGAGTGTAGCTTTCTGTCAAGGGGTCTCACAAATTAATAACACTAAACAACACTAGACTGTTTATGGTTTCTAGTTACTTTTTTATTTACCAGTTGTTGAATAAAAGTAAATTTTTCATCTTTTATATAGTTCGTTGAGGGCGGCCCAGGAGAGCAGGTCAGGAAATAATTCTTAATTGTAAGTTCAAATAGATGTTTTTTTCTTTGAAAATATTAGTTCAAACAGTATTATTAATTATGTACAATATATTCCTATTTTGTGCAGGTTTGTAAAGACTAAAGAGAGAAGGAATCACGAATCACGACATACGCGACTACTCGTATTTCCGTTTGAAGGTAAGATTCTATAAAATTATATTTACAAAAAATAGAAAAAATACGGCTGCATTTGTAAATTTCACATTGTCAAAATGTGCAATAAGTAAGTATAGGTGTATAAGTAATGCATAAATACGTAAACAAAGAGCGTCTACACTGAGAAAAAAATTTATTTGAATTTGGTTTATTTGGATCAAAAAAATATATTATTGATTCAAATAAACTATA
>JAYJLV010000001.1:12052327-12104414 GCA_036873485.1 Torymus texanus | reverse complement strand
TTGAAAACCCTGTTATTAAAAAATTTAAATAACAAGGTTTCTATTTACAATGAAATCAAGATCAATTCACTACGGAGAGCACCATCTCGACTCCGTCATCGGCTACCACGAACACCTAGACCACGTACTTGTCGTGTTTCAATACCTACAGGCAAAAAACTACGGAGCGCACTACCTAGATTCCGTCATCGGCTACATCGAACACCTAGACCATGTACTTGATGTATTTCAACACCTAGAGGCAAAAAACTATGGAGCGTACCACCTAGACTCCGTCATCGGCTACCTCGAACACCTAGACCACGTACTTGATGTGTTTCAACATCTAGAGGCAAAAAAATACGGAGCGACTATAGTAACTTGTCAAGTTACTAGATATTTAGTGGTAACTAGCTGAAAATCTAGTCGTCACTAGCTGAATTCACTAGCTGAAAAGAGCAATGAAGAACTAGAAAGAAAAAGAAAATGAGAAGGCCAATATTAAAATACGGAATATCTTTTGATATATACCGTGTTAATCATTATCAAAATTGGATTTATAGGGATCCCCTTTTTTCAACTTTCCTGATTTTTTTTCTCAGAAACTATAAGCATTCTATGAACAGTTTTCACTTAAGATTTATTCAGATAAATCGGTTTATTTTTCACAGATAATTAAAATTTTGGAAAACTAACCGAAGTGACGCGTACTTCAGCATCGATATATATAAAATAAGGATATAAGGTAGCAGAAAAACATGACAGAAAGTGCGTACATTTTATATTCAGTGAAGAGCTTGAATTTCGAATCACGGGACGTTTATAAAGTATAAATCGAAAAAACTTTTAATTCTTTGGAAACTGCAAAATTTTAGATTTAAAAGCCATATATAATTCAAGTTCTTTATTACAAAGCACATATGACTAAACCAAAAAAGAAAATGTTCATTTCTCTATTGAGAAATGAAAAGTGTATCAATCATCAGTTAATGGTAGAGGACTTTTTACTAAAAATTACAAAGAGCAAAAGTGGTCATTTTGATTTTTTTTATGTGTTTTTCAAATCTATAAACTTTACACGCTGTTAATGTATAAGTAAAAAAGCGATAGCTTTTATTATGATATAGTAAGTAAATAAATCATTTATTCACAATACATTCTCTACACGTATTCCCTGTTAATATATGAAGTTACGGTTACGGAGCAATAACAACACAAGATGCGGTTACATAATTTCACCGAATGCGCAGCCGTCTGCGCATCCAGCAGTCCTCAGTGGCCCAGTCTGCTCAGTGCAGGGAGTAACTTTTCGACTGCTCCGGAGGGCAGCGAAAAAATCCCATGCAAAATGAGTCAGAATAATAACATTTACGATGTGACTCCTACGGAACGCGAGATAATCGAATGGAGAGCCAAACGGCGCCTGGAACTGCGAAACGAATATCTGCGTGAGATCCACAACCCTCTACGCAACCATGATGGACATCTCGTAAGTATGGCCATCGTCAGACCTAACCTCGAACAATTTTTGGCTCTAATATCGATAAGATAATTTTCAGAAATTGTTCAATAATTATTTTGAGTCCGCTTACAATTTGCATACTTTCATCTCTTTGGAGACAGAACTTTTTACGTCAATTCATTATATAACTTGCAAACTGACATTGACATGATATCTACTCTACAGTTGCCTTATTTTCTGCTGCAAAATATATAGAACAAATATATTTTTCTATTAATTTTTATTCAGTACTTAATTTTTTATGGTCATTAATATAATGTTGATTAGAATTGTAACTTTGACTAGCAATAAAATTGTCACTTTCAAATAGTGTAACTCATCACTACTTGTATAAAAAGTGTTTTTAAAACATCAACATTTTTATGTGATATTTTTACTTTCAATGTATAACATTTTTCATCTTAATGCTATTTTAGTGTATGTCAACTAAATGTAATATTTAAAAAAATAAAAAAAAAAAATAGATATGTACTTATATTATTAAAAAATACTTAATATTGAATAAATTTTTTTGTTATAGTTTGATCCTCAATTACAACGCCATTATTCAACAAATTTTGCTTTAGATAGAATATTTAAACCAACTGTGAAGAACTTTTTTTGGCAGGCTTTTCTTACTGTGGGTGTAATTGGTCTAACCGCTTGGCGTGTTAAAGTTTTTAGAGTAAGAAAAATTTATATTTGATTTTTATAAAATAAATTAAAGTAATTTTTATTACTAGGAAAGCAAACTATATCAAAAGTTATTTTTTAAACCTTAAAAATATGCTGCTTATTTTTTTTTTTTTAATCTGTATAATTAAAAGAAAATTTGATGTGTAAATTATTTTATTTTTTTTTTTATAAGACCATATTGCTCTTTGAAGCTTTAATTTATAAAGTTCTTTTACTTATAAAATTTTTCATCTCTATTTGTAACTAATAGAACATAATATTATTTCAGGATGCAAAAGAACATAGATACAGAACTGGTCAAGTCAGCTACCGTGATAGAGAATGGAAATTTTCATAAAGCTTTTAAAATGATCTATGGAAGTAGATAAAATTTAAAATAAATATAATACATTTATTAAAAATACGATTTAACATTTATTAATATTTAAATTTTGTTCTTACATATATAAAATTTGAAATAAATAAATGCTAAAATTGATATTGCTTTGTTTATAAAAATACATTCACCATAAACATACTGTGTAAATACCGTCAGGCATGGATTTATTTCATACATAGATTGACAGCTGGAGCTACCTGGACAATACTTTAATTGAATAAAATGTGGAAAACATTACTAAAGAATTGCAAATTTTTAAATAATTATTTAGCTTTTTACAGACATTATCTTTAATTTTTTTTATATAATCAAGTTCTAATATTTCTTTTTTAATATTGAAACATTATTACAGTTTCTATAATCAAACTTAATTGAGACAATATTTTTATTTAAATTTCATAATATTAAAATAGGGTTGTAAAATTGTTCAATAGTGAAGTAAGACTGGTTAAACTTATTTGTATATTTTTTTTTTTTTTTTTTTAATTATGAAAGGTAAAAATGAATATTTTTTTAATGTAATTACATGTATATAAATATACATTTTATTGTAAATATATTGGTGATATTATTAATTTACATACATTTGAATATTGGCTAAATCTTCAGGTAAAGATAAAAAAAATTATGCATAATTTATAAATAAATATATTGATTTAAATTTCACTATCGATCTTCAAGTTGCTTGTCACGAGCAATAACAGCATCATCAAATTTAACCATGTATGTTGTCCCTTTATGCCAATGAGCTGACACTTTTGCAGGCTAAAAAAATTTTAATTAAATGAAAACCTGTGAAAGTATTACTATATGGGGATTGTATAAAAAATAATTTGGCTTACAAATCCACAATCACATAAAACTGCTTCAACTATACCAGCTACAAACGATGCACAATTTAAACTTCCTTTATCTTTAGGAACTGAAACAAATTTATTTACTAACGATTCTTTTTCAATAATATAATAAGTTCGTTCATCATCATTAGCATGTTCCAATTTATCTGCTTCACGACCAAATAAAGATTTCCATAAAGTGCTCTTAATAAACAACAGAATGTTCAACAATTTTATTTCACGTTTACCACTCTTTTCTCGAACAATTAATAAATCTGTCACACGATGTCCGACTTCTGCTCCCATTTCAGACAACCTAAAGAGATGTAATAATTTTGTTATTATAAATCCAAACGATTTCTCTAAGAAATTAATTAAAATCCAATCGATTAAAAAATGAACTTATTAGTCATTCTACAATACAATTTAAATTAAATATTCAAAATATATAAAATCGATAATACTTTTTATTGAATAAGACAATCGATATACAAAATTACTTGTTTTGTAGTTCAGGAACAGTGTACACTCGATTTTGACAGTATTGAACGAGCTCCGAAAAAAGAAGAGCATAACAGCTTAAGCTAACCTCGCCTTTGCCTTTACTTAAAGATTTATCAAGGATACTGGTTCGAGGTCGAACTGCTGATATCGTGATACTCGACATTTTCCGTACTTTTATACACTTTCTATTACAATATGAAAATTATGATATTCTGTAACTTTCTAGTAAAAAGTATTCGATTCACGTATAAACAGAAACATAGATAGTCGCCATTTTATGTTTTTGTATCTAATGTTTAGGAATAGGTTATGTTTGTGTGGGCGAGGAAAGAACACAACAGCCATAGCGATCTAGTGGTAGTGGTACGTGGTATATATATAGAGATCAAATAAGTGTCAATCCACAATTGGATGCCCTATATATTGGTATATCAGATATACGAATGCGGTGTAATATACTCATAGAGTCATTATAGGATAATTTAATTAACTATTATTAAGTATATAACTAATCAGCGAGTAGGTCGCTGAATAGAGCATTTCGTTGGCTGAGAGGAAGAAGGTGCTAACACGGGCGAGCGCGTAAAGGGGCTAACTCGGGCGAGTGCGTAACAAGGGACTAACTCGGCCGAGCGCGTAACAAGGGCTAACTCGGCCGAGCGCGTAACAAGGGGCTAATTCGGCCGAGCGCGTAAAAAGAGGCTAACTCGGGCGAGCGCGTAAAAAAGGCGGCTAACTCGGGCGAGCGCGTAAGAAAAGGCTAACTCGGGCGCTCTGCTTTTAGATTTTTGCGGTTGACTGTACTAATATTATTTCGCAGACAAATTTCGTAAAAGCGAAAATTAGTGCTAATTAGTTTAGACAGATAAAATTCTATAAAGCTTTTATTTTATTTCAGAAGAACATCAATGAAAGAAAATCGGTGTACTTGGATTCTTTTTTCTAAATTCTAAATATAGCAGTGTAGTCATTTCATAATAAATTTAATTTTGATTTTATAACTACATGGCTCAGAACATTTATTATAAAATTTCGTATATTAATTTTAATTTACTTGAATTGTCGTAATTTATTGTATGATATTACAACATGAGAATTAGACTGAGGAAACTGTAGCTTCCTAATCTATAAATTGCTCCTTTTATATCATTTATAATATTATTAATATATAATAGTTTTTAAATAACTATATACACCAATATATTTTTTTTAAGACGGCTTTTACGACCTAGTGAGTATTTCACCTTCAATAAAATTGATAATGAACCCTAATAAGATTTTTTAATAAAAAACAAAATGTTTATATTTATTTATTATATTAATATCCTAAGTCTGTCTCTTTTTAAATCGAAAGCGTACGCCCCGGAAATCCTCAGATTTAGCGAATTATTAACGTAAAAAATGCCTCCCACTCATGAGCGTATTGTTGTACAGAAAAGTAGACTCCAAAATCAAGTTCAGCGGATCAAAAAATCCGCTAGGTATCCTCTGACTTACACTAGAAGTTGATTTGTACAAAATTTGTCACCTTTTTCCGCGCTCGTCCGAGTTAGCCCCTTGTTACGCGCTCGACCGAGTTAGCACCTTATTCCTCTCAGCCAACTATTTATACAGATTTATACCGTATGCGGCATGCAAAATGCAATGGATTGCCAGTTAAGTCTGGACTCTCCACTGTGGATCCGCAGACTCCGGTTATTTGGACTAAATCGTATAAAAATATTTTTAAGGGCGCTTATGCAATATCTTTGCAATCTATGAAATGCAGTTTATAAAAATATTTTATTAAATTTATATAAATTATAACGAAATAAATAAAATTTCTATTATAATTCATTTTGCAACAATTGGAATCCTTTTCCATATACACAAAAATGCTCAGCATTAGATCTAAAAACACAAATATATTTATAAAATATTAACCAAGTTTCAAATATTTAAAATAATAAATTAAAATTTTTGAAAAATAGAATGTCCTTTACCTTTGCCTCTCAAGAAATGTTATTCCTTGTATATCTGATATACATAAACTTTTTTCATCCACTAACATTGAAATAATATTTGAATTATTATACTCAAATTTGTGTATTGCCAACTTCTGATCGGCTCCTACGCTAAAAAGTCTATTGTCCTCCAAAATCTTTATACCTAAAATTATTTTCATACTAAAGGTTTTAAAAATAAAAAATTCTTGCATAAAAAAAAAGAAAAATTTACCTGTTATCTGGGCATAATGGATAGAAGCAGTGGTCCACTGAGACTTGATCTGAATTTTTATTTGGTTTTCTTTATTCAAAATTTCAAATATTAATAAATTAAGAAGATTGTCATCCCCTCCTGTTGCTAGCATATATTGATGATCATTTAAAATTTTAACGTCGTAGCTGTTAATTCCAGATTGGTGTAAACTGAAATCTTCTTTTTCATCAATAGGTATGTTTTGTACAGACACTCTGTCGTTTTGAATAGAAACATTCCAGAAATTTAATAATCCATCAGTTGCCATAGTTATTAATAATATTCTTTCCATGTGTGTAAATGAATGTACTTTTAAAATGCATCGGGTTTTGTATGCCAATGTATCAACTAATTTTATTTGATTCAAAGATATATTGTAACTCAATGCCCTAAATGATTAAATTCTTTATAAATATTTAATTTAACATTCTGATTATAGAAAAAATGGTCAACATACCTAAGATATCCATCTGAACATGCTATAAAAACTAGAATGCAATTAATATTTTCAGGGTGCATTATTAAACTCAAGTCCATGTAACGTGTTTCTGGATCAGCATTATACATAAGTTCTTTCCCAACCCAGATTTTATTTCTTTCTTTATCTGGTCCATGTAACATATAGGATAATAAATCTTTGCAAGATAAATCATCTTTTGAAAAGGAATTCATAGACATTTTGATACTTATTTCCCAAATTTTTAACTGAGCTCTACCACCACCAGAAAATATTAAATACTTTTTTACATTTTCATGGACTGTAAGAGGCATTATTGCAATACATTTAATGCTAGATAAGTGTCCATCAAATGAATCCACAGATGTCAGATTAAGTTCTCTTTCGGATGACACATCATTAATGTAATTTATGCGAAGAATGCCATCTTCACCACCAGAAATTAAAATATTATAATTTACAGAAAGTGTTGGTAAAACTTTGATACTGTATATTTCTTTTGTATGAAAACCAACCTGGAATGAAATATTAATTTGTAATACTTATTCATACACTTATTTCATTCTTTAATTTTCTTATTATACACAAACCAATATGGGTGGAATAAATAATGTATCTGTAGGAATTGTTACAGCATGAACTTGTCTTTTTTGTATATATACAAAGTGAATAAATTTATCATGTATTAAACAATCCCAAGATCTGTGACCACCTCCACATGAAATTTTTACTAAAATTCGTTTTAATGATACACTGTATATTACAAAATCATCCTAAAAATAATACAAATAACATTTATGTTTAAAAAAAATTTTAAATCACATATATACATTATTTTATGTAGTAAAATACCTCTTTAAAACCCAACACATAATAGTCATTTTGAATCCTTAAAAGTTTACTAACCCAATCCATAGGCATATTTTTAGCATATAAAAATTCAACTATTGAATTGCTACTATTATCAGTTTTACAAAATTTGTAAAATCTCAGTGTTCCATCCCGACCAGTTGTAATAAGACTAGAATTCAGAATTGTACATGATTGTACACCTAGCCTACCATGAATTTTTTTAAAAGTCTGAAGAGGATCTCTAGAATTACTTTGTAGTTGGTAGATAAAAATACTACCCATTCTATCTCCACATATTAAAAAATTTCTATATGTACATGCTGCCGTAACCCATCGTTCTCGACTAGGTGGTAAGATATATTGTGATAAAATATCAATACCTACATAAAGAATCAATTATTGTTTATATTTTCAATACCACTCTAAATATAAGAACTTGTACCTTTCGTTAAAAATTTTATAATGTATAAAATCCCTTCAGCTGCAGATATTAAAATTGTTTCATTACTTAACCATTGCAAAGAAAATATTTTTGCATCTATAATTTTGTAACTTGCGAAATCTACCCAAATATTTTTTATTTCTAAAAATTAAATTAACAAAATTTGAATTAAAATATTATATGATCAATTGTGTAATTATATGTTATTTTAAATCTAAAGAACCTTACTTTTATATAAAGTTATATCTCCTTTAATAGAAGCTAAAGTGATATATTGTTTATCTGGTGAAAGTTCCATAATACAATAAGTTGAAGCATATTCGGGTAAACCGTAACTATTGATTAATCGATAATTAGAATTAGAAAAATGTAGTATTTTTCTTTTTTCTTCTGAGTTGGTGTAAATTAGTATATCACTATTGCTACCAAAAGTAACATGTTTAGGAATCAAAGCCTTGTTATCCTCTAGTATAATATTATTCAATATATAATTTTTAATACTTGTAAAAGGCCATGAATTTACAGAGCCATCTGCACCTCCAGTGAAAACAATATCATCATCAGACATGTCAATACACCAGATAGGTGCTCCTTGGTGGGCTTCTATTTTATGCAGAAGATCACCAGATAAATTCCAAAGACACATACGAGAGTCCTTAAAATATTTTTTTAAATATTAATATGTGGAAAAAGTTACACAAGAATTAATAAAATAAAATATAAGTATAAAAATGAATCTTACTTCTCCTATACTTGCAATTGTATTTTTTAACATAATAGATTTCCATACTCTAGCCAAGTGACCATACATAGTTGTCTGAAGAGATATGGAAACATTTTCCCAATTTAAGGAATCTTGATAATCAGTTGAATTATTAGATATTTTCCAAAGCCTTACAGTTCTATCATCAGATGTAGAACAAATTAAATTATGAGATACATTGTAGAAAACAGAAAATATTACACCCTAAAATTGATTTATTAAATATCAATTAAATGGATACTTATTTATTATCTTGATTATTTATTATCACTAGTAAAGTTTTGAATACAAACTTTATGTCCTTTTAAACGATGTAAGACCTCAGCATACATGCCATCTAGATTAGTGTCAGCCTTCCATATGAGTATTTCCTGAAAAACTGTACCACTAAAAATTACAACAATGCCACTGTCTTGACTTGATAATGTTCCTGCATATCTAATAACAATAAATTAAGTAAAACAAGTAGTTTTCAAAATTATATCCAAATAATAAAACATTCTCAAAAACAATAAACAAAGGATACAATAAACAGGTTTCTTTACAAGTAGTTTTATAAAAATATTTTTCATCAATATGATAACTATAAACATAATTATGAGCAAATAAAATTGTCAATTTCGAACTATCCAATGGTTCTTGCCATTTAATTGTAATAATCCAATCCTTAAAACGATGAATTTCACCTAATTTTTTAAGACTGTAACAAAATAATTATAAATAATATGAATACATTGAAATATATAAATAACAGATATTTAAATGTTTACCTCAAAGAATCGTCATCTTTAATATCAAGAGAAAACATGCACAAACTTTTACCTCCATAAACAATAAGTTTATTATTTGACTTAATAGTAATATTGTGTATATTGTCTGGATGTAGTGCATCAATTTTAATTTTTATTTTAAAATGTACTTTATCTACAGCATAAAGTGTACAACCAATTCCTAAAAAAAGTATTAAATAATATTATATACTTATCAAAAAAACATGGAATTGCATTAATAAGTATTATCAAACCTATAAAAACATAATTTTTAAAACACTTTATGGCAAGCACGTCAGTGTTTAGATCTAAAAATTTCATTTTGATTGTTTTCTGAGAATTTTTCACTGTTTCTTTATCATTTCTTTTTTTTCATTAAGTATAAAACTATTACTTCAAACAACATTTGTACATCAGAACTGAGAACGCGTGTTCTTGGTGCGTTATATATATATATATATATATATATATATATAGTTATATATTATGTATATGATCATTTTTGTATAAAGGGGGTTATACAGTGTTATTGCTATATGATGTCTATACTACTATGCTGCTCTATTATGCCGTAATTGCTGATTGGTTAATTCCCTTGAAGAAACTATTGGCATTGGTCACATTGATTGGAAACAGTCAGCTGAGCAAGGAGAACGTTATATAGAACAAGTAAAACAGGCTATTTTTTAGTGGAATCCGTATTAGCGATTAGCGATACAATATATATAGTAGTAAATACTAGCTATATTTGCTATAGTATAATATAATATCTATTGCTTACTCCGTGCTATTGGTATCCGACCTAAGCGTGTTCACAACATAACCTTCTTTGTAATACAAACTATACATACATTGTTGGCGCGAAAAAACAGAAGAATAATTTAATAAATATCTTTTATTTTGTATTCATTGGATTGGATACCTACTATGTAAAATAAAACAGTGATCTAGAAATTTTATAGATAATTTAGTTTTGCTTATCTTATTATGTTAGGCACAATTTTATCTTACCTTTACAAGGATATTAAGCACTCACTTCGAAATATAAAAAAAATAACGGTGTTTACAGATTATACATTCTACTGATTGCTGATAAAATTCATGTATGAAAATTAATTGAAGATTTGTATCTATTTTATTAGTGTCAGTCTGCACTACTGAAGTTGTGTTTGATATTTTATAAACAATGAAGTGGTGAGTGGATTTCTGAAATATGGTTTCTTGTAAAATAAAAGGTTGTAAAAACCGATCAGATAATCAACGTGAAAAAAAGTTGCACTTTTTTTCATTCCCAAGAGATGAAGAAATGTTATCAAAATGGTTAGCAGTATGCAAAGAGAACGTTTATCCAAAAAATTGTAGGTTATATTTTTTATTTACTTTAAAATACATTTTATATACCGAGCATTAATTATTATTATTTTTTTAATAGCACGAGTTTGTTCTATTCATTTTAAACCATCATGCTACAGGCCAAAACCAGATCATTTGAAAGACTTGAATTTTCCTGTTGGTGTACGAACATTGTTAAATGATGCAGTACCTACAGAATATATTGGTCCGGATGAGAAAAAAGTAAAAAAAGAAACAGTAATAAAACCAATTAAAAGAAAAAGAAGGAGGTAATGACTATACTCTTTATAAAATTATTTTCTAACCAATATACTTTTAAATATTTAAAATACAATATGCCAAAAATAAACTGAGAAATCTTCCAAAAAAATTGGGAAAATTGATCACTTTAATATGATAGAAAATTTTTACAGTACAATGTTTGTAGTATAATTATATAAACTTATTGCAACTCTTGTTTTAGTGCGATAAGAATTGCCCGAAGTGAAAAAAAAGACTCAGCAATTAATAATCAATCTGGTACATACATATACGTCCTTGATAATCAGCCACATCCTCTCAGGTATGAAATTTATTAATGAAAAGAAAATATATTAACATACTCTTTAATAAAACAATCGTTAAAATCAATTATTATTTGCGTTGAGTTAAACAAAATTTTTTTACATCGATAGTTCTCCAATGACATCAGTCAAATATGTTAGCAATCATCCTAATTTAGATGTTCGACTTGAACGTGTTGAAGCTCCAGCACATGTATTAGATCATCAATATGCTGTTGAAAAACGATTAAACTCAGGAGTTTTAAATAATCTAGTTGCAAATCAATATGAAAATAACCTACAATTTGATAGAAACATAATAATAAATAATGAACCAAAGTCAACAGAAAAAAATAGGTAGAATTTTTTTATATGATTGCCATTAACTACTAATTATCTTCTTTTAAGAAGTAACATAATTATTTCGAAAAGCTAGCTTGATAACCAAATATTTTGCTTATATATCCATAGTCATTAAACATATATTGATGAATATAATATTGTAGTAATATACTAAAGAATAAAATTTTTTTCCAGTGAGCAAGAAATAATAGTAAAACTGCAAAACGAGTTGAGAAAAAAAACATTAGAGCATCAAAAACTTCAAAAACAATTGAAACGATTACAGGATGATTCAAAAGATGTTGTGAAGACCAAAGTGAATGAAATATTAGCAAACATATTTTCTCCAAGACAGATAGATAAGCTTATGAATCCATATAAAATAAAAATTAAATGGACTCTTGAAGATATTATTTCTGCGATACAATTGCAAAATGTAAGTCTCAAAGCATACCGCTATTTGAGAGACAAAAATTATCCATTACCTGGATTATCTACAATTCGAAAATGGACAGCTACTATGAATATGGATGAAGGGATTTTAGTTAATATTATAAATTTGATGAAATCTAAAGCTAAATCATTGTCAGTTTTTCAGAAGATAGTAGTTTTACAGTTTGGTGATACATCAATTTTAGATAAAAAATGTCGGTTGTGCGTAGTCAGAGGCTTATTTTATGAATGGGTTCAACCTATTTATTATAGCTATGATGAGCCTCTGTCAGCTACCATTATAAAACATATTACTAATAGATTGTACAGTGCAGGATATATCGTAGTGGCAGTTACTTGCATTCCTGAATCACATGACATACATGTTTGGAGAGATTTACATGTGGGCATTGCTGATTCACAAAAATGTTACTTTGAACATCCAAGTAATAAAAATTACAAAGTTTTTGTTTTCCCAAATGAGTATCGTTTACTTGGACTTCTCAGAAAACTGTTTCTGGATAGTGGATTAATTATAAGAGGCAAACATATAAATAAAGACTGCATAGAAGAAATTGTTAATATTAGTGCTCAAATGGAAGGAGATGAATTTCATGTAACACAAGAGATTTTAGAAAATTCAAATTACGAAGAACCAAATCTAATAAACGTTAAGAATTTTTTTTCAAAGGGAATAGCCGAGGAAATTTATTGTTATGGACAAGAAGGATTTATGGTTTACAAAAACTGGAAAGAAGTTGCTGAACTATTTGAAACTCTAAGCGAATGGATTGATTTGTTCAATAGTAAAACTAAACGTGATTTTAATGAAGGTGAAGAACCATATGGTTTATGTTTAGAAAATCAAAATAACATTTTGAGGAAAGTAGAAAGGTTGATGTGTTTAACAAAAATTAAAGATTTCGAAAAGCCTTTAGTTTTTCAAGAACAAATTATTCTTGCATGTATTTCCCTTAGACAATTACTAAAATATTTACAAGAATCTTTTAGTATAGAAGACTTTCAAATAAGATATATTTTAACTTACCGATTAGGCAGTGAAGTTTTAGAGAATTTTCTTGTGTATCTTAGTGGCAAAGATATAATTAATTATCAACCATCATTTTCAAGGTTTCTTGCTAGATTAAGAAAATGTGTAATGGGAAAATATAAGTTTGACGAGACATCTACTTTAAAATGCACAGAACCTTGCATTATTGATTTTAATGAAAGATCAAGTTCTGCAAATACAATCAATCTGCAGAAACCAAAGGCATATGTTTCTGAAACAGCAAAGAAGATGCAAAAGTTTTTAATAGATAATAACATTTCAGCTGAAAAAGTGCATAAAAATTTATTACATATTATAAGTAAAAACAGTTAAAAATTACGTTAACATTGAAATGATAACAATAAGACATACACTGTTAGAAAACTTCCATGTATATAGATATACATTGTGTATATTTTGAAACGTAAAATGTAAACATAATATATCTATATATATGGAAGTTTTCTTACAGTGTAAGTCTTTGAAAATGTAATTTTCAACCATGCGATTTTTGTAATTAATAATTATTTATTGACAATTATGTAAGTTATCTCAGGTGAAACTATGTAAAGCTTATAAAATGATATCTTATTCAAAGTGTTTATAAAAAATGTTATGCAGAAGTTTTAATACAATAGTAATCCTTCAAAGAGTAAAGCAAGGTATTGAAAAGGAACACTTTTTATTTTTCAAAACACTCTGTCAATTTTTATAAGCAGATTTTGTTTATATATATAGTTCTCTGGGGGGCGAAAATTCATACTTCTTTGATGTTAGTACAGTAGAAAATAATGTTTTTCACACTGTATTAGAAACATTTTTATGATATAAGCCACTGTTCGAGAGTCGAATACTTAAAAAAAAGTCATCTATAGTAAAGTGACTTGGAAACAGAACTAGCTTACAAATATGTCGGTACGTTGTAAAAGTCAAACAAGACTTATCGGAAGCAATAAATTGTGAATTGCGCCCGAGAACGATTTTGGAGCACCTGCGCCTGCTCCAGAACGATCCATTAACATATATAAGATCCTCTATACATTTTCAGATTCTATGCGTAATGAACGCTAAGAAAAGAATGAAAAAAAGAGCGAAGAAGAACAGTCGTTAAAATCGCTTCTTGGTACAAAGTGTACAGCAGCGACCGGCACCGGCACGTCGTCGTCCCACCTAGTCACACACACACACTTACACATCCATACATACACATATACACGCAGACGCATATACACGTACATCTGACTGTGGAGGAAAATCCATCCGCGTATAGCGCGAGCGCGCGCGAGAGAGAGTTTTGCCAATCGGACGCTCGCGCTCGCTCGCTCACATTATTCAACGCTCGCGGGCTCGCGCGCGCGTGAAATCGCTAATGCGCAAAAACGCTCGGTAGTGCGCCGCTGCAGCGAGCCGCGACAAGACATCATCATGGGCCGCGTAGGCTTCGTTAGCCTGGTGCGAGCTAAGGAGAGGAACAGCAATGGCAGTGCCGACTGCGAGGAAGCTGCCTTTGCCGAAGACGAGGAGGAGCTGCCCGGGCCGCGCAAGGATGCCGTCAGGCAGTATGAGCCGAGCAAGAAGGTAAAGTGGCTCGCGCGAGACTGCGGCTGCATGAGGAAAGGATTGCGTGGCGCGCGAGTGAGCGCGGGATATCGCCGTGAATGCGAGATGCGGTTCGCGGTGCTCATACTTACTTCGCTCTCTGTTATATATGCTTCGACTTTATTGTAACAAACACTTCCAGTTTTCTTATTAATCGATTAACAGTTCATTGCATTGGTTATCGTTTTCATTTATTATAATTCCTTTGATTTCTCAATGATGATTAGTCATTTCAATCAGTGAATGAATAACATTTGACTTGAGTTCACGAGGAACAATAAAATTGCGTTAAATGGTCACACTGTGAAAATTTGTTTGAGAAAAAGAAAAAGAGAAAACAACAAGAATGTAGATAATATTAATTCTCGATCTTGAATAAGAATTGTATTTTTGTAATAAAATAAAATGTGTGCAATTTGTATGGAAAACGGCGTTCTAATTAATTGACATTTCCTTTTATTTGATCGCTAGATGTACTTGCTGTTTTTCATGTCAACAACGGTCGTTGCCTGCTTCTGCATTTTCGTGGTCATACCGCAACTAATTGATTACTTCACCAATTCTGATGGTAAGGAAATGACAGGCTCAAAAATATGTCCGGCGACAACGAAAATTAATAAAAAAATATTATATTACCGTTAAAATAAAAATTGGCCATAACATATTTCAGTATAGTAATTATTAATTATTAATTAAAACTACGATCTTGTTACTATTACACGTTTTATTTCGTTTAAATCACGAGCTTTTTTTTTATCTTTATGTACTTTCTATAATTCTATAACTTTGTATTTGTTTTTTTAACTTGAAAAATTTAACTTCTAAAAATAATTGAAGTAACTTCACGGTTATTAGTGTACGGGACTTGTGCATTTTCTGTTTAAAAGATCAATTTCATTTTTATGCAGCAGGTATGGACGTTCAAAATAGGGTTTTCCCTTCCGAGAAGCAAACGGTAATCGGTCTGCTCGACACGGAAAGACAGCGAAGGAACAAGGAAAGATTAGAAATAATGCAAAAATTTGACGCACTTCAGCAAAACTATAAGCGACTCCAAATTGAGTATCAAAAAGCTCAGGAATTGTATTTGAAAAAACTGCACAGTGCGTACAAATACGAAGATGCGTCGGAATCTGCGTTAAACAATATTGAAACTCATTCAACCAACAGACCTGAAGAAAAAGATAAATTACAAATTTTTGATATAAAAAATAATTTGGTAAACGGTGATGAGGATGACGAAAGCGACGACAAAGGGATTCCGTATATTTAAATTGTGCCATCGATCTTAGCAGTTAAACTTAATTTGAATGTAGTGTATTATTATGTATTATTCGTCCGGTGAATGATAACGTTACAGTATTACAATAAGATAAAATGTTGATTTTATAAAAGATCGATATATAGCGAGAAAAATAAACCGAAAGATTATAAGAATAAAGTAAATCAATAAATAAGTCTACCGAAACTATATAAACTTAGCAACTAAAAATATGAGAAGATAAATTATTACCAGCTCTATAATTAATTTTATATTATGTTCCATTAGAATTTTAAAATCATTTAATTCTTGCATAAATTTAAGATGTTACTAATTTTATTACTCAAAAACCATTATAGCCAAACTATATAGAAATTCACTAATGCTAAGTTGTTAGGGACGTTTTGCAAATAAGCTTAATATGTAATTTCTGTGAGTGTTTGAAATATTCAAATATTATAAAACTAAACATCGTTAAAATACATCTCAACTGCTAATTTTCTGTAACTATATTATGGTGTAAGGTATAATAAAATTCAGATAGAAAAAGCTATACTAAATAAAATTTCGTAATAAGAAAGAGAGACATTTTGTAATGAGAATGTTTTATAAAGAATGAATTTTAAACGAGATCCAAAGAAATAATATTACAATTTCCTAATGAATGCAGTACTGTAGTTAAAATATCCCGAGGTAGTATAAGTAGTAAAAAAAATTCTGTACAATATTTCTTAGTACATAATACACAGCATCCAGAAATACTTTTTAAATTGTTATTTTATTTTGCTGAATTATGTTCAAGAATAGAATTAATATTTTTACTCATTGCAAGTATTTTTGGGTTGCACTTATTACGGTTTCGTTCAATAATGAGCGTGTATAAACGTGAAAAATAAAGTGATAATGCTCATGAAATTCTTTTTAGCAGGAATGCGTTTTGAAAGGTAAATACAATAACATTTCTAAGAAATATAATGGAGACAGCATCTAAATATTCAAACATGATGAAATTTTTTGCAACATTTAGACGTCACTCGATGTAAATAGCTCGTTAGAAATAATTTTGTTATCAGTACGGAATTTGCTTTATATTAATATGCATGCGGATAAGTCCATGAATCATTATCGATTCTATCGCATTATCATTTACAATACCAAAAATAAAAATTGTTATATTTTTTATTTTGTTAAATAAAATATTTCTAATTATTCTTGGACATAATTTATAGTCACGTTCTCAGAAGTCATTTCAATAATAAAAAATCTAATTTTTTAGTGTGATTATAATAGTGATATATATTTAATGTCAATGTAATACAGCAAATTAAGAAAATGAGCTAAGACTGGGATACTAACAACAAGTGCTTTCAGAATTTTCTGAAAAATTATAGCCGGAAAATATAGCCCAGTACCTTATTAGTTTAATCTTATTCAAAAAATGTGAGCTATTCTATATATATATATATATAATCGATTTTTCAATGGAAAAGGCTCATACTATTTTCTGTAACTTTATTAAAAGTAGGTAAAAAGTTCTTTAGTCCGCTGTTTCAAATTCTTCAAAAAGACACAAAAAACTCGATAATCATAATATTTCAGATCTAGAAAACATAATTAAATGCATTTCTTATAATCGCAGCGTCATCATCGAACTTCTATAAATAAGAATTTTCATAAAAATAAAACAGCTGTTTAAGAGTCGACTAAATTCGTCAAGATAAAGGTAAGAATTATATCGCTGGTGATCTGCAAATAATTACTTAATGCAGGTGGTGACTTGGCCACGCCTTCCTCGTGCGTAATACTATCCGGAATAGCTAATGATGTAAAGCCGCAAGTGTGAATAAAGAAATTAGCTGCCTAATGAGGCGAAACAAATCCTTAAATAGGTTTAACTAAATAGATTAAAACACAATTCTAGCTTTACTGCCGTGAAAAATATAGAATCTTGATTTTTACACAGTTAATGATTTTCATAGATGGGTCATTATATTATACGAAAAATAACAAAACATTTCAAAAGTTTATAAAAGCTAATCAGTAATTATCTGATAACAATTATAAAAGACTGCATGTCTAATGATCTTTATATCTGTAGACGTATAATAGTACAAGAAATTTATATTATGCATCAAACTAAATTAGTTCAGTACATTTTTAACTTTTAAATCGTTTTTTTTAATACTGCCGATATATGCATATGATTTACTTCTGATAGACCTTCAACAGTATTTATAAAATACGTTGTTAAGAACTGACATTTACGAGATATCCGCAATTTTTATTGCAATGCTGGACTTCTAAGAAAAGTGAAACAGCCTAACTGTGAGCGAAGATTATTAGTGTTAGGCCAATTTAGCTCATAATGACGTCTCTTATTGTGCAGACGTGGCATAACCACAGTTGTAAAGGTAGGCTAAATGCCTAATTTATTTAAATATATAATCTCCTCCTCACTCATTACATTTATTCATGTAAAGTTAAGAAAAATATATTCTATATTCATATTTTTATATTAGTAAGTTTCCTAATTAAATAAGTTAAAAATTATTAAATTATAAAATATTTTATACTCTGTTTAATATATCTGTTAAAATGATAATTTTATCTTGAAATATTTCTAATAAATAGTTCTATACATTTCAAAAATTGTCAATCAATCAATAAAATGTAGGTGTGTTTTACTACTTGAAATTGTCTGATTTTATTGTATTTAATATATTATAAATAGCAATTATTATATATAGGTATAAATTTGACTGAACTAAAAATATTTGATTATTTCTAGACTAAAAGAAATTTATCTAATTTTTTTCAATTGCTTACAAATACTCAAGTGAATTTTAAACCATATAGTTTCGATTTGAAAATAATTTCTTGTGAAATGGTATTATATTTCTAGCGTCGGTATTGTTTCGTTAGAATTTTTTTAAATACCTCATCATATCTCACTCGATATAATTAATACTAACTAACGCCTATTTAATATTTACAAAACGATTTCATTACGATCATTTTGAAAAAAATAACTTTATAGAAATTCCGATACCCAAACTACTTCTTGAAAAACTGAAAAGTAACAAGTCTGCAAAAATCGCAAAATTTACATGACAAACGTCGACCGAGACCTCAACGAACGACAAACCTTCATCTCTTTCTCTGTCGTGCTCATTTTTCAATATATATGTGCTACCGGCGCACAGTCAGCCTACGCGCCACTGCCGCTTGTGTGTGTTTTGAGAGACGCGGCGACGACGACGAAGATACGCGGGCCTTGAACGGGGCCCCGCAAGGACGAGACCCGAGAGCGGCGAGATCTCGAGACGCCGTCGCGCGAAATGAGCTTACATACTTGTATATGTGTATATAGACATACACGTTATACATCGTTCTTTTTCCTTTACACACACATATACACAGGCCGGCACAAGTGAATAGTGAGTCATACGGCGCGCGTGAGAATTGCGTAAGCAACTGCTGCTGCTGCTGCTGTTGCTGCTGGTACAGCGCGCTCGTTCGAGAGGTTTTTCATCGGGTCGCAATGGATAATAGTATTGGAGAGTCATCTCGGCAGCGTACTCGCGTATACCTCACGTGCGCGTGTAGTATTATATCAGTTGAGTTTCCTTTGTATATAATCGTATGACTTTTCTAATTCTTGCCGTAAGCTTATACATATGTGTGTGTGTGTATGCCGAGGATGATGATTACGGCGTTAGTTGAGTGATTTAATCGAGGCTGATTTGTCCATTTTTGCTCTTAGGCGCTGTAATACGCTGGGTTTGGTTACGTTTCGTTGTGAACCTATAAGGCCTGATTATGTCGAGCAATTGCTTTATTCGGTTTATAGATTTGATATTGTTGCCAAAATAGAATTATTTCTGGTAAACGGGGGAAATGTTAAGATATTGTTTGTTTCAAAATTAAAATCAATTATTTATATTGAAATATATTCCAGAGGTAAAATTATTCGTGGATATTCATACAATAAACAGATAAAAATTGATTTGGTAGGATATTTGATATTATACAAGGAGTGACGTAGGTACAGTAGCGGAGAGAGCGCATGTCACCGATATCTCTTTGTACTTTATGTTACAAAATCAATTGGATTTAACGATTCTATGTATTTTTCTTTATTTCAATATATAATCTCATATTTTCAGTTTCAGGTTTAATTACACACAAATCACAAAGCGTTGAAATATATTTTTAATTTTTTAAAACGATAATAGAATATGGTTCAAAGTAAATTTTGTTAAATATATTCTAACACCAGAGCTACACGCGAAAAACTTTGTTATAACTTGGTTATAACTTTATAAAGTAGCAACAAATATTACACTTTTCTTTTTTATATTATTTTTACATAGAACGTTTAATTTGTATTAATGAATAACAAGGATTCTAAAATAGTCAGTTGTTATTGTTTGCTTCACAATATACAATATTTCAAAATCGCTTTACAATTCAAACGCGATCATTGTAATTTAAGCTGGCATGCTGATATATTTTTTATAATCTAAAGAAGTTCTTCATTGGAACTCATCGATTTGCTAATCGTAATGAGTCATCCGGTAGGTGAAAAAAAATCATAACGTGAACGTATATATACTAAAACGCGTCCCAAACTCGAAACAATTTATGCTATCGAGTTTTTTGAGAAATGTAGTATACATAAATTTGAAAAGTTTATATAAACTCTAAATTATACAAAGACCAAATTTCGAACACTCTATATGTATACCAACTATAATTAACAAGACTGATATACGTTTACCCATAACTCTCTGCTCCGAATTAAAAAAAAAATCTGAAAAATACCGAACGATAATTTTTATCAGTGCGAATTTCCGCGAAAATGTTTTGGACTTGCGATTTCCCCCGGGACAGTGTATACTAGCAAAGAAACGTATATATAAGTAGCGCGCCAGACGCGTGAACTCCGTGGAGCCGAGGGTTATCGAGCGTGTGTGGCGCGCTGCGAGTTACTTTATATTTTTCAGCGGCAACCCATAAATTTCGACGGACCACGTAAATTATTCATTTTTCAGATGGTCCTCTTCTCGCTCGCTCGTGCATTCGAGAAAAGCTCGTCCTCTTTCGTTTATCCTTCGCTCAGTGTGTGCACACGAGCGCGCGCATGTGTAAATATACGTTACGAGGCGGCTGCTGCTTCGCTTTTTAAAGGCGCAGGTGGTTTTTACGAGCGGCTGCTAATTGAATGCCGAGCGAGAAGTGCAATGTTTGATACGAGTTGAGAGTTAAATTTCGACTTTGCTTTTTTCACTAACGTATTTTTTTTATAGATGTGTGCCGCGTTTCTACATTAAAAATATGAATTTCATTTTTGATAATTATTAATTGTAGTGTTATTTTAGAAAAGAACATTTAAAAAGATAAACTTAGATAACAACTTATTATAACGTCGTTTCAGTAATTACATTCCAGACATAAAGTTTTACACTCCAATTGGCGTTAGACTCACTTCCGTCAATAAGTAAATGTGATGTTATTTTTATTAGATCCAATTACCACCTTTTTGCACAAGTGATTGGGTGTTTATGCAATTATTTAATATTTCAACATAATAAATTCGAATCAGTATCCAGAGCATTATTAAAATTGGTCTAGAAAGTACGATAAATACAATCACTATATTTTTCGTTGAAGTATAGATAATAAGGTTTCTATTCATATTTTTGGCTCTTACTATTATAACTCAAAAGAGCTCTATAGCTATGGACACTATTCATCTAGACGTTTTAGTTTTTAAATTTTCCCGTCTCTTCAATTCGTCAGAACAGAAAATCTTTTACTGCAGAGTACACATTTACATTCATATATACTTCATATGTCCACACATAGCAGTCTATCACATACACACGACACACCAATTACCATGGCAAACCCACAAAAAGAACGGCAGAGCCTGTCCTGGCCATGTCAACACATTACTCCAATGGCCTTTTTGTCCCAAACGTGTAACAGAGTCGCAACAACGTATCGCTTTCGCGAAACCTTGCCCAGTTTCCCGTCCGAGAGAAGAAAGATGCACTTCATCCCTTAATCTCTTTCTCTCAAAAGAAATGTATGCGTCGTACAGTATATATATATACGTACTACATATAATACGTCGACCCAATTTGCCAAGCGATTATAGTTCCGTCGGATTCGATACTCCCATACGTCCGTCCACGTCTTTATATTCCAGAAGCGGCCTCTGATCTCATCTCCCCAATTACCTCGTTACGACGAATTACCGATTCGTCAACGCAAGTGTAACATTACGATATATAGTCCGCTTGTGAATATTCGTCCGCAGTAGTATATATATGTATATAGTATTATCTCGCGAATAGCTCGCTCATGCGTCTTGATACCGAGAAAAGAGAGAGGGAGAGAGGCTGTATGCTCGCGAGTGTACGTTTATCTCCCGCGAGAGAGGGATTGATAATGAAAAATAGCCGAGTGTCCTAGTTATTCTGGGGCTGCTACTGCTGCTGTTGCTGCTGCTGCTGTTATCTCCGGGGCGACTTGTTTTCGTATGGAGATAGAATAGCTTAGAAAGCTATAATGCTGCGCGCGAGCTTGGGGATACATAAATAATGATGCCGACGTGATACTCTGCTTTACTATTATGAATTGGTGATAAATTGCTTCTGCATGAGCTTTAAAATTAATTGTAACAGAATTTTGTTATTTTAATATGTTGCTGATAATAATTCGTAATGGGAGTAGGTACACTAACGGAATAGGTATTTTTGAAAAAGTGGTAATTATGCATGGGAAAAATCACATGAAAAAGTTGAAGGAAAGTTTTGATACGTTATTTATTTTTTTCTTATTGAATTTCAGAATTTTAATATTTAGGTCAACGATCTTTATATTACGGGCAAAAAGTTGACATGTTATTCATGTATGTATAATTGTCACTTTCCATTTTCATTTTATACATAACTCGTTATTATGTATATATAATAAAAAATGAGATAATTATACAAATAATTAAACAAAAACGAATTAACAGTGATTGACTAGTCGACAAAGTATTTACTGTAAGAAAAAGAAGAATACAAAACAACCAACAAAAACTAAATAACAAGAAGAATAATGCAATAACTTAAATTTAGAGTCTAAATGCTTTTTTAAAAATCCTTATTCTAAATTATTATTTAGAAATTAAAAAATAAATAAAAACTTGAATTTCAAAGTTTCTGATACAAAGTCATATAATTCCATAAATTTTTTTTATTTTTTAATCGACTTCGATATACGCAGATGCCCTTTATTCCTTTATTATTCATTCAGAGATTAGTTGAAAAATTCGTTTAAATAATCAGTTGGTAGAGTGTAAAATGAAATTGTTTAAAAACGGAAATTTTCAAAAGTACTCTTATTAAATGTATATTATTGCTCAAATAATTATACATTAACTAATTAGAGTATGAATTTTATTCATAGGATCTGTAATACAAAAGAGGAAACCCCCTTAAATGTTTTGTTCTTTCTGTGTTCGTGTGACGCGTATCAACAAGGGCACGACAAGTTTGCATCTTCTATATGTATCTCACGGTCGGTTCATTCATGATGACCGAGAGATGCATGTCACGGTCTTCTTATTTTCATTTTTTAGAATCTGAAATAATTTTACAAATCATTGAAGGCATTTTCCCAATATATATGAACTACAATTACAAATCCAACGTAGATATTGAATCTCCTCTAAAAGTTAAAGAGATAAATATCAATATACAATATTTCATGTGACTATATGTAAACACGGAAATCCCAAACATAAAGTTTCTTTTTTAAATAAGATAAAGATATCTTACTGAAAGTAAATATTTGCCTAGATACATATGAAAAATCTACAATTCCAATACATTATATGGTAATGTTTTACAAAATTGTAAGTATAATATATCTAACCAAATGCATAAATTATTTAAAACTATAAAAAAATAAAATTAGTCATCAATAATGTGAAATCAATTAGAAAAAATAAAGTGAAGTCATTCATTGATATGATATCTCTTATGGAAACCTTGCAGTCTAGAAAGTTTCCATAAGTTTTTCTTTTGTATATGAGTAAGTAGCTGCTGTAGATACCTTAACCAATGAATAAATATACTAATGAGCTCATTATAAGAAATAGATTGCTCCTATTTTATTTCCATTGCTTTTAAAATGTTATACATAATAATTATACTGGTCATTACTTCTTATTAAAGGCAATAAAATTATTATTTATAAAATATTTCATCGTATAATTCATATTATTTTATATGTATAAAATATTATCTTATAATAAACAAAGTATCTTATAATCGTACATTATTGAACTTATTGATTTGTTAAATTTACGTATGTCATATATTAGAAAGTAAAAATCAATAATTTTTCCGTATTAGTAACTTTTTTGCAGAGTTCAGCAAGATTACTTGATGACTACGATGTAAAACCGATGATAAAGAATGATTTCATATTTCTTTCGAAATTGATTAGTACCAAGAAATTTTTAGTGTATAGGAAGGTATGTGAAAAATATCAAGCCTTGATTTCTATAATAACCACCACTAACGAAATTTACAAAAGAACGTTAAGTGCATGTAAAGCAAGTACCTAGAACAAAAAATGTAAAGTACAATTGTTAGAAGGAAAATATTCGAAAATGTTGTGATATGTTTACGTAAAATTTACTTGGAATCATTTAAATGTTTCCTCCAGTTTCGTAGAAATTCAAGTATTTATCATCTTTAATCATATTATGAACACAAAAATATAGTAAAATAAAAATATTCTTAATTTAATAAATTCTTTTACAATAAACGCTAAACGAAGAAAGTCATTGTAAAAATCTTGAAAAACATTGAATGTAACATAAAAATTAAACGATGAAAAACATACACTTACATTAATAGGTTTTTGAATAGATGTTGCGTAATCCGGGCATAATAGGTGAAATCGATACAGAAGAATGACACCTCATTATAAAAGATTGATCTTTTTCTGCCCATCCACGCGTTATCGTCCTTGTTCACAAGTCCCTGATTTCACCGGTTCTTCTTTCAACACCTGAGACGTGTTTATATTCTGGCACTCTTCGAGAAATGACCAGTAATCGCCAGCGAAGGAAAAAATCAAGTAAAACGGTTTGAGGATATTTCACATTTTAATATTGAAAAAAATAACCAGTTATACAATATTTTAACCGACGTATTCAAGTATACCTATAATAATCATAAGCATTTTTAGTTTTATATAAAAATTTCACTTTGGAGATCAACCATCAAACCACTATAAAATACAATTAGATTCAATATAAAAAAACAACGATCCTTACTTTTATCGCACACTCAAACTCCTCCCCCCTTTGCTACTTACAGTCTTCCAAGCAAGTGAACCCCATCTACACTATATACCTAATCCGAATTCTAACAACGAAATCCTCCGCGCGACAACATATACACGCGCAGATAGGAGGAAAAAAAAAGAAGAGAGGCAAAGAAGCTCGAAGAGCAGGAGACGCGTAGCAAGAGAGAGAAAAACAAAGCGAGAGCTGACGTAAGCCTCGTAAAGTCCCGCGCTCTCTCGTGTATATACAGATACACACACACATACACACACACACACACACACACACACATACATACACCCCACTCACAGAGCGCGTTTGTATCAAAGTGGCCAAGTACGAGATCGCCGCGGCTCAGACAGTCCGGCACTTTCGGCTGAGAAGGTAAGTCGCGTTGGTCTCTCTCTCTCTTTTTCTCTTTCCGCGCTGGTGTGCTTATGCGACTCGCGGTTTACACGAAAGAAATGAATAATGTACGGGATCCGCGGTTTTTGCCGGCATGTGTAAGGCCGTGGTCGTTATTTTAAACGCGGTTTGCATTTTCTCGAGGGATATTTTCGTGAGTTATGGTGAATTGTTGGGTATACACAGGGATATAAAAGTCGCAGGCGATCGTAGATCGTAAACTTTGCAAAAGAAACAGTTAATTGTTAATTTTAATTTATTCCTTATACCTACTGAAAAATTATAAATATTTATTGAGACATGTGCAGTTCGAATTATTAAAGGTCATTAAAAATGAATTTCTGATCAATTTTTCTCCTACGTCAGATGCGCTATCAAATTGGCGAACGCGCGTGACGTACGTTACGTTTCCCAATCACATCGGTATTCCGGTTCGAAATTGCCTCGAAGTCGCATTTTTTACAAATTGCACGGCGTTTCGATATCTTTTTCCCACCAATACACATCGTATGTCAATTTAATTAATTACACCTGTTTAATATATGTATTTTATCGTAGACTGTGACTAAAACGATGAAGCTACTTATTTCGACGGCGGTGGTCGCCGTGCTCCTGTGCGCGAACTCCGCGCTCGCAATTGATCCCCATGAGCACAGCAAGGTGGTCTGTTACTGGAACTCTACGTCCTTTGAACGAACAGGTGAGTAACTTATACTTTCCGAATTATATGTATAATATTCCATTTTACCTGGGAGTATTTTAATTAACAATTAATTTAAGAGTGTTTCAACCATTCGTATTGGCTTTAGGTGAATTTTAGTGCACATGAGTTAATGCTTGTAATATAATAGAGTAAGTTAAACACCAGGTGGTTTTGTATTAGTATGTTTATATATTATTATTTCGTTGCTTAAAATTTTATTGAGTTTATTTTAACACGTTTCCAATGTACATTTAACTTTTAAATTCGAGAAGATTCTCTACAAGAACAGAGGTCAACCGGACTGATGTATACAAACCATTTATCTCTCGAAACGAAAAATATTTAGTTATTCATCAAGTTTGAAAACAGATTTTATCAACATTTCCTCTTCCCGTTATACATATTTTGCACGTCAATGTATTCTAGAATACTGCAAAACAACGGGAATTCCAATTACGACGTTTCGTGAAAAATTATCGTCCATTTAGAGCCAGCCACTGTTTCTTTACTTGTACGTAATCTCACTGAAACCTTGACTTCTTCTTTAAGCAGTTCGCGTAAACAAATTTCTGATTTCATACTCCGAACGCAGAAAGAAAAAAAAACTTATCATACATATTATATTTAATTAATTTTAGCCATCTTTACCAAAACATTGAATATTTTCGCAACTATAATAACTGATAGATATAAGCTACACTACCTCAATTAAGGTGGTGTGGAATGACTCATAAAAAATAAAATCCATTCATTTTGTAATACTGAAACGAGTCTATATACACATAAACGAGTATAATAACCCATGGATGACGCTTGAACGCAGGCCCGGGCAAGTTCCAAGTGGACGACCTTCGTCCAGCCCTGTCTCTCTGCACCCACCTGATCTACGGCTTCGCGGGCATCAACGCGGCCAACTTCGAGGTCGTGCCGCTGAACCCGAACCTAGATACCGGTGCCGGCTATGGCTTCTACCGGCTTGTCACGCAGCTGAAACGTCAGTTCCCCGAGCTCAAGGTCTACCTTAGCATCGGTGGAAATGCCGATCCCTATGAAGAGACCCACAAGTATCTCACTCTCGTAAGTATATCTTTTTTTTTTCCTTTTCAGCGAGTAGTTGAATGATATACTTTACGAGGTATATTTCAAAAGGTGTTTTTGTTACTGTTATTACTGATATATTTTATTGATAATTAATATTCATTAGAAATGTTTTATGAGTAAATTTCTTTAAATAGTAAGCATTTGATAATGTTGTCAATATTTAAAAATATTCGCGTATTGCAAAATTGTAGTTTAAAGAATATCGATAGATTCTAATGTTATAAAACGGAAAACTGCAGATTGGATAGTTAAAAGTGTTAAATTTATTGCTTAACCAGATTACGAAATTATATATAAAATACAAGAAATATCGTTTTTACTTTGACATAAAAAATTTAAATGATATATGAAGCTATAATTTAACATATAGACGTATGTACAACACAATCTTACGTTTTCAATATTCAAAATATTTAACTTTTTAGATATTATACTATTTTAGAAAGTTATAAATAATATATAAATATAATGATACCGAATTATTAATTTTTTTATTAGTAAAGGTTGCAATCCCACCGCAAATTAGTATAGAATCTAAATATTTAAATCCAGCAACACTAGATTCTATATTTATAATTACAATTACGAAATATATTCTCTTATCTCTTGTGCAACTGCATAAATTATGTCATTATTATTTGAATGATTAAACATCATTTTCCTCTCTATGTTTACAGTATAGCGATAATGATGGCTACATTATATTTTCCAAATATTAACTCGTTTCATATAATGATGTTCATATAAACACACTTATTAGACAATGTTAAAAGAGATACAAAAACATCTAAAAATAAGAATTTTGCCATAATATTGTAATAATATATTAGAATATTATTGTTTTATTTAAATAATTATTGAGGAAAATAACTGAAATTAGTTGAAAAATCTTAGACTTATCTCATGAATACTAAGAAATCTCTGAAATGTGTCATGACATGTTATCTTAACGTCCAGAGAAGTTCAAATTGGTCAAGTCGAGAATCTTCTTTACTTATTAGGAAGATAAGAAATGGAAAGTGATATGCATAATGTCATGTTTCCTCGTGCTCTACAGGGGAATAGAAATAACTTCTATGTTTATCTCATTTCAAAGTTCAAAACATACGATTAAATTAAAAAGCCCAGCTTCGTAATAGATAATAAATTATTTAATTATAAAATATATACTGTTATAAATATAATAATTATTTTATTTTTACAAGTAATTTTCTAAAACTAAATACTTTGACTAGGAAAAGGGTTATTATTTCCATTGTTATTTTAAATGTTAAATAATAATAGACATGTATAATGATTTTTAATTGCATTTTGTTTTGCGGAACTATAAAAATAGTTTTGAAATTCTTGTAACAAAAACAATGTATTTACGTAGGAAAAATTATATTCATACACCTATAAATAATTTCAAATAAGTTCTATTTGGTTCTACAAGCAACATTAAACCATTAAAAATGTAAATAATAATTAAACTATTTTGTTTACTGTAAATATTTAATAATAAAATAAGACATTCGAAACTTTCTTATGCAACTCTTATATTATTTTTTCCTTTCACTTCCAGACCGAGACAGCGGACAACCGCAACAAGTTCATCAACTCAGTGAACCGTCTTTTACAAGACTACGACTTCGATGGTGTTGATCTCGCCTGGCAGTTCCCACCCATGAAGGTGAAGAAGAACCGTGGCACCTTCGGTTCTTTCTGGCACGGGCTCAAGAAGACCTTCGGTTACGGCAAGTTCAAGGATGAGAAGGAACAGGAGCACAAGGATGGCTTCACCATCCTCGTACGCGATCTGAAGACTCAGCTACGCGCTAAGAACAAGCACCTCACCCTCACCGTCCTCCCCCACATCAACGCTAGCAGTAAGATTCTGTTGTTTTTATAAAGGGTTCGAATGGACATAATTGAATAGAGAGTGAAATATAATTTTTTTTATTTTTTTTCCTTTTTTTGATGGTTTAAATGTTGAAATAAAATAAGAGTTAAACGCGTTATTTATTATTCGTAAAGTATTACAATTCAAATATCAAATATTGAAAAAGAGTTAAATTTTTAGTACCGGTATCATTATTGCAGTTTGAAATGTATATAGTGCAGTTACTTTACTAATTAAACAAGTACTTTATACAGAAATTAGGTCATTTCTATATTTGCAATACTGTTCATAAACAACAACAACAATGTGAAACTCTAAATTGATCATTGGTATTAATTACAAATCGACAGAAACATAAAATTATTAAACTAAATTGGCCCATTTCAATAGAATTTCTGTATGAAACACGGTATGTTAAATTGTATAATAACAATGCATAATTCTTTTCCAGTCTACTACGACGCCAAGCTGGTTATTCCCAATCTGGAGGCTGTCCACATTTTCTCATTCGACCAAAGCAACCCTGAACGCAACCCGAAGACGGCTGATTACCCAGCACCGATCTACGAGAGTTACGGTCGGGAATCCACCGACAATGTCGATGCCATGAGCAGGTAAATTATATATAAGCATGCACTCGTTAGACATAAATCAGGAGCAATGAGATTTTACAATAGTATATTCTTATGCGAGGAAAAATCATATTAAATTCTTCATTTGTAAGTGCCTTATGAATAATATCTCTTTAAATTGATATTAAATATTGTGCAAACTATAAATTTCAATCAAATCGCGATATACGTGATTATAGAAAACTTTGTTTATTATTTCACCGAAATAATGAATAATTTAATACTCTCAAGACTTAATCAGTTAAAAAATTTCATTAAATAAATAACACTGCGAATAAAACTGTTAACAATATCGGAAGATTTCACAAACGTCAACCATATATTGATATTAATAACCAATCTCTAATCATCCACTACCACTTTCAGATACTGGCTCGAGAACGGCACACCAGGCGGCAAGATCGTCATCGGCGTGCCCGCATTCGCGCGTACCTGGAAGCTCACCTCCGACAGCGAAGTAGCCGGTGTACCACCAGTAACCGCTGACGGCCCCGGCCTCGAAGGTCCACACACCGGCATCGCCGGTCTCCTCTCCTACGCGGAGGTCTGCTCTCGCCTCACCGAGCACGCGGTCGGCCGTCTGCGTCGCGTCAACGATCCCTCCAAGAAGTACGGCGCTTACGCCTTCCAGCCTTACGACGGTAAGACCGGCGTCGACGGTATCTGGGTTGGTTTCGAGGACCCAGACACCGCTGGTAACAAGGCATTGTACGCTAAGGCTAAGGGTCTCGGTGGTGTTGCCATCTACGATCTGTCGCTGGATGACTTCCGTGGCGTCTGCAACGGCGACAAGTACCCCATCGTCAAGGGAGCCAAGTTCAAGTTGTAAATGAGATGAGAGATTGAGAGAGAGATATATATGAGAAGAGTGGAAGAGATACGAGTAGAAGAGTACAGTCATGACCTGAGATATGTTGTTTTTATTCCTTTTTCTTTGCATTTTAACGCTTTATTTTTATTGATGATGAAGTGTATACGCAGATACTCTATATATGTTAATTACCTGTTTTGTTTTTGTAATGATTTGTGATGTAGATCTGTGAGTTGCGAGTATGAGCAGGTTTCATTGTAAATAATAAAGAATGATTTGATACAATTTCTTCGTTTGGTTTTTTGTATATCCCGTTGAATTTAATTATACTGCGTAAAGACTATGTCTAATAATGGCATACATTTTTGGGTTGTTCGATATATCAATAACCCACTTAAAAAATTTAGGGTTTTATAAGTTTACGAGTTGATCGGAGAAAAAAGAAAACCTGATATTTATTATTGATTTATAGGTATACTTCGAGAAAATCGAGTTTTTTGTCAATATCTTTGTCATTTAAGAAATAACAGTCATCATTTTGTTTTCTTGCTTTGAAAATGCTTTTGCAAAATAAAAACTTCGCTGTCTAATACATGTTCATCGAAAAATTAAGATTTAATAAACGTGTAAAAAACATAATGAAAATGGTTAAATCAGATTTATACAGCATGAGGAGAAGGATAATAAAAAAGTGAGGGTTTAAATGAAAAGTCGATGATTAAAGTACAGGCAATAACTCAATTTACTTTCTTATTAACGAGGGGAAGGTAGGGCACTCGTAATACATAATATATTTATAGTACATAGTTACATGTACGTCAGTGTATATATTTATACAACAATGGCGACCGACTTTCCGATGTTTCGAGCAATATTTCAACGATTTATAAGTATGTAAATATACTTCTATAACGATGTATGGTATTATTAAATAATCATGTCCAGTTTTTAATGGAAACGTAGCAATATACTTCCATTTTTTGTTAGGAAAGTGATGTCAAAAATGTGAAAAATCGAGATGAATGTATATTCTTATATATTACGTGTAAATCTTTTAAAGCACAAATTAAATTATTTATTATACATTGCTTAAGAAGTCTCTTTACATTCTTATGACATCTTAAAAACTCATTATATTCGGAGATTTTAGCTAATTTCATCACCAGTCATATTCTTATATTTGGTTTGATCTACGGTAAAAAATAAACACACATTCCATTCTCCAATTATTCTATTCGCAAGTAAAACTTTAACCGTACAATAGCAAAACGCTAATAAAATATTAAAGCAAAACTTTGATAAAACCACAAGTACATCGCTAGTATATATAATCTAAATATTCATTTGCCTACCTATAACATAAAAAAATAAGACTTCTGTAATAAGTGACACAAGAAAGTTTTTTTCTCGGGCTCTTTAAAATATATTTATATATATGTAGTCAATGTATTTTAACAAACCTACAATCTAACATAATTGTCGGTTTTATCAAAGTTTTTTCTTAACCACAAGCATAGGGAAGAATACTGTTCTTTTACAATATACAAATACATCGTAGTATACGTTTCCTGTAGACATTTAGAATTTCACAATAGTTTAAAAGTTTCAAGTTGGTGACGTTACAAGAAATATAATATACAAAAATTATAATTTTTGTAAGTTTATATTGTTATAAAAGATACAAAAAATTCAGCTTTTGGCATTCTTCCCTATTGTAAGAGTGTATGGCAATTTATAATAGTAATCATACTATGTAATGTTTCAATAATAAAAGCATTAATAAATTCTTAATTTATAATAAACCATAAAGTCTGTAGTCATTGACTTTTAATAATTTCTATATGCGATTCCGCTAAATGGCATCATCGTGAAAGTTACACAAACATTACAAATTCATCTCACCTTTGAATTGTACTAATTTTTTTTCTTTTGTAATAAATTAAAATTTTTCATTTTTTGGGGCTAACATAACAGGTCTCAACGTCGTAATCGTATAAAGAAGATTCTAGATGGCAGACCGAAAAATCATACTAATGTTAAACCGATCATAAGAATGTTGATGTATCGGTAATGGAAGAGAACAATAGTCGCTTCAAGTACATCCCACATAAAGATAGAACAAATTTTCAGAAGCTCAACTACAATAAGCAAAAGTGACGCTTCTGTATACACAAGAAAAAAATAATGCAATTTTCAAAGAATTCATTTTAATGACTAGACAAATTGACTAATTGCCATGAAAAATGAATGTAGCAAAATACAGTGATCTACTTTCATCTTAAAATGATTTCCTTCGTTTTTGCTTTTACGCGACAAAAAATCCAGTCATAAGACTATTCCAAAGCGTAGAAAATTGCATAAAATCAACATTTACATCATGATTGTTTACGCAAACTGAAAAAATTGTCAATTATTCATTTTAAAATTAACTACTAACTTACATTATCGCAATTAATGTCAGTTTTTAATATTATATTACTTAAAAATGAATGAAATTGCCATATTCAAGGTGAATAATAAATTCGGTTTATTAATTGCAACCACTTATTTTACAAAATACCTTGTCGACAGAATTTGCGTTAAAAGACAGTTAAGTATACAGTTAAATTGAAAAATGCACTTGAAGTACAAAACACAAAGCCATATCTGGTAAGGGCATCTCCTATACCTTTTACACTTTCTTCACTCCAACGACATGCAGTTAAAGTATATACACGTATATACTTAAACACTGAACAACGCTAAATTCAACATTTCCATAATCGTCAACGCAATCGTATTTGTAGTCTCTCTCGTGATTTTCCACTAAAAATCAAAAACGCCAAAACTCAACGGTATATAATCGTGTACCTATCAATAATTAGACATTTATAAACATACTATAAACACTTACAGACATTTACAAACATTCAAGGTAAGTCTCGGTGTACGTGTGTAAGACAATTTTCTCTTCAGCTTCATCAGTTTTGCGAAACATCTCGTCTTCAGTCATTCGGAAACAAGAAGAAAGCGCGTGTCGAAAAAGGGGAAGTAGGATAAGGATGCATCGCGTGCAACGTCGCGCATTCGCGAACAGTGGAAAAATATTCGAGTGTGTTATAATAATTGCAAAATTCGGAAGTCGTGCAACGATCGCGTCTTTTCGTGGTCATATATAGGTGAGTATGGATTTGTCGTTTTGTACGATTGGCGATTACACGGTTACACATGCAAAGAGGACGGTTCTTTTTTTTTTATTCTGTTTGTCTCGTGCATGAGAAAAAACATTTGGTCTTCTGCTTAAGAGATTAATTATCTGACAAAGTTTTTCTTTTATAGTTAATAATGTAAACGTATATTTATCCCGGTCCTTGCGATTTCAGCCTGAATATATGTAGCATGAATAAAATGTAGCGAGATGTGTTCGAAGGGTACAGAAATAATATTATTATCTATACAAATGTGCCAGTTGTTCTAAACGATAAATCAATGTTTTTTTTTTATATAAACAGAAAATCATCCAAGGAATTATTAATGATGTATTCATCTTGATGTATGATCGCTTCCTGTTGGTAAGTATAATTGAGTGCAGAGAAACAAATGTTTTCCGTTACACACGCGTGCAAATGTTAGGCTGTGGCACACGCGAAGTAATAATTCGGCAGGCAGAGAACTCAGAGCTCATAAAGTTTTCTTCTCTTTCTTATTTCGCACGCAATATCGATGCGATCGCGCATACACACTCGCTTCTTCTCATGCTTACTTATCTCGGTTTACAATATATAGATGCCTCGAGTGTCTCGGAATTTACATAACTATTTTCTCATAGTTCTCTTAGTTTTTTAAGGTGTACGTTTAAATGTTACGATCTGCATGTATAGATTTTTTTTATACTCTTTATTATTTAATCATCTCTTATATTATATAGTCTATAAACAAATTGCACGGCTATTTAGGGACACAGCTGTTTATACACTGTCCATTACTGCTGACAATGGGGCGTATAGTGTCGTCGCGCAAGAATAATTATCGTTTAACTACATAGTTTTACAGAAAGCGAGCGTCGTTTTCGATTCCATCAAAGAGTTTTCATATTTCCGATTCAAATAGGCGGAAGTAGAAACACGAGAGTTGACGAGATATTGATAGTTTTCCGAATTTCAGTTGTACAAACACGACAGTTAAGATTTTGGTTAAGGAGCTCTCAGATATAATGACTTTTTGGAACGCATAGATTTGTTTTGGGTACAATTAAGAAAGTGTTTTTCGGAACATTAAAGAGAAACGAAGAAATGGTAGATTTTTAACTGAAAGTTATATCACCCTTTGATCATATATACGTTAAGTATTTTGACGTTTATTTTTCATTTTCCTCGTTTAATTATCAAATCTTGTGGAAAACAGTTAAGCAAAGTTTTATGAAACCGTATAAAGTCGGCAGTTTTCGTGTAGTACATCAGTGTTTTCCTCTTTATTTTTTGTTAACAAATATCACCGTTTTTTTCTTAAGCTTATATATCTACGACAATCTCTTAGGCAATAAAGTGAATCGAGTCAGATTAGGAAAATTCATAACTCGAACGTCATTGTATATTTACAATTACACAGATGCAAGCGCGTTACGATTACATGTCAAACAGCTCAAATGTTTTTAGTCCTCATAATCACGAACACGCGTGTATTATATATATATATATATATATATATATAACATATACTCGTAAAAGGAAAATAGGTCAAAGGGGATCAAAAAGTCATTTGTATCGTTCCTCGGTCAAACATTTTCCAGCGAAAATCCAAAAAACTGAAAACCGTTATATAAATAATTGTCCGAGCGAGCTTTCGAGCTTGACGACCTCGAGGTGAAAATCCATTCTCGCGTAATTATTATAAATCCTCGAGACGCGTCGAGCGCCTTATGACGTCATCGCGTCTACGTATATATATTATATTTCGAAAAGTCTCTCTCGACGCCGTGTAACGACGCTCGCAATCGTCGCCTCATCGGACACTCATCACCTATGTATAATATATATTTATCATCGTCCGATTCATTACAGTTTTACGCGTACGGAGAGTGTATGTGCGATAGTGAGGGAGAGGAGAGGAGAAATTATGCAGGTACAACTAAGTTGCTCACATCGTAAAGGCGAGCGCGCATTGAGCTAATCCGCACGGGTTGAGTGTATGTATATAGCGGTATAGACGTATCGTCGTGCCGCGTACTCGTGGGATTTACATTCTAACGCGCGCGCGCTCACACACGTCTCAGGCCCGGTTTTATCCGCCTGCTGCGCTCCTGGTGCATAATTATACGATTTTATGAATCGAGAAAAGAGAGAAGGAGAGAAGTACGCTGCTGCTGCTGCGTGTGGTGTGATCGACGATTCTCAGCCGTTTATGGGTCTGTTAATTCGCGCATTACGCGGCTAATAAAAGTGTCTTATACAATATTAATGTCACGTGAATTGCCAGGGAATACGCGGAATTCGGATTTTTTTTATGTATGAGCAGAAAAGAATTAGTCGGAAGTAGATTCCTGTCGATTCTTTGGTATAAAAATGATTTATTTCTTTCCCTTGTATTATAAACAATTTTTTCCCCCAGATTTATAATAATACATTATGTAACAGGGAAGTAAAGTTAAAGATTATTCCCGCGAGTGAGGCCACCCAAGGAAATTACGAACTCCTGTGATAGATACATATAGTATTATGTTCCATTCTAGCCACCTTGTTAACTTGAAAAGTGAAGCGCGGGAAATATTTAAGTCTTATAATCTAGTTAGTATACTAATATATTAACCAAATTTATCGTAAATATGCAAAATGAGAGAAAGTTACTTTATTCCCGCTAATTTATCCCGCTTTTATATAACAATGTGGCCATTGTAGTGAAGATGGGAATAAACTTCGTACTTCTGTTACCAATCAGCATAGTTTTAATCTAGAATGAAGACTTTAAATTAGTCAATAAGCTCTTTCATTGAATAAAAAGAAATACCTACAAATTCCAATATTAAATAAGACACTTTTCTAGCCAAACCAAAAAGGAACGCCCCGGAATGAGTTCAAAACACAGAGGAGACCGGATCGCGACTCGCAATTTGTTAATCAGAGCGCCATTTCGAGGGATAAGCCCATCGAAAAGAGGAACGCGTGGCGCGAATGAAGCGACTTGTATTTCATTAACGCTGATTATTCATTAAGAGCAAAGACAGCGTCGATTTTGACAAGAGGAGAGGGGATAGGAAGATTTCCACTGCGTTTTTCACACCGCGCGCAGATTAATTAAAAAGCTCGTCGCGTTCCAATCGCAGTCGCGATTATTACTCGCTGTCTCTTATCCTCTTTACTCTTTTTTTCGCTTTGTTTCAAAAATGAACTCCAATTCCCTTCCTGCGTGCGCGCGGAAGTTTGCCTCTTTCCGAGCCCGAGTGCTCCGCTCATTCATTACTTACTTCTCGCCGATTCGTTGTAGTTAATTACGTAAAAGTTTTCTGACCGAGCAGCGGGAAATCCCGTTAACAGTAATAATGCACGTGCGTGGGTTTTCTTTTTTTTTTGCCTTCCTCACTTGCAGCCAGAAAACTTTTTATTTGAGTAGAATATCGTAATGTCACTTGCTGAATAATTCTGTTGTAATATAATCAGTTTGATTATTGTTTATAAAAATCATGCATTGAAAAACTTATTGATTATCGGCAATAGCAAGTAGATTCGATTGGAACGCGACCAAATTCTTTGAGAATTGCTGAGAAAGAATTTCCTGTTTCAATGCTTGTTGTGCAATCTTATTACATTTTAACAAATTTTAGTTAAACAACTATATATCTCGATAGTTTTAATGCTTTTTCAACTGTAACTGCCATATTTTAATATATATCTTTAAACAGTTACTATGTTAAAAATATTCACAATACCTAAATATCACTTTTTCATTTATTATCTCTAGAAAAATAATTTAAATGGTAACTACATTTATTAAATCTTTTTTAATTCTCTTGTTTAATAGTTTATATTTTTATTTCGTAATAGTACTAATTTCACTAGGCATTATAAAAATCATTAAACCCTCATCTCTATTACCGTGATAAAATACTGTTAATATTTATTTCATAAGATACAAATGTAATTTAATAACAAGCAAAAAGCATTACCTTGCAATTTCATAAGATTGTTTTCTTCTAAAATGCGCTTAGTGATCTTTTATTATATTTTATTATAATAGGACCCTTTTTATAGGCTTTTTATGAAAAGCAAATTGTTTCTATATTTCTTAAATCTAAATTTAATATTATTGTGTTTGCTCTGATAAAAGTACTATTGATCTCATCTTATGATTGATGCATAATTTAGACTGAATTAATATCTTATAACGTTGTCAAATTTTTCTTTATTTCGAATTCATTTCAAAGTACTTTAATCTCTTTTTGATTAAACTATATTGAGCGTTCATTACTTATAGCTGCAAATAAGAATTTTTTAATTCTTGTTCAAATTTATGCAGCTGCTAAAATTAATGAAAAAATTTTTAAATATTATCTTCTTTTATTTTAATAACTACTTATTATTAATATTATCAAATTCACGATATTTTTAATTTTCAAAATTACATATGTATAAAGTTTATAATAAAGGAAACCACGTCTAGGAAAAAATATTTATTATTTTCAATTAACGTTAACCACAACCATAGTTTTAAAATTGCAAAGAAAGTAGTGCTGTTTCTGCAAAGACTCCATAGATGTGAAAATCACTAGAACTGATTAATAAAGAGCAATCAGACTAATATTTCCATTTCAATTCAATTCGCTCATAACGACTTCAATTGAGCAACTACACTGATGCGCATAAAGCCTAAAAATCTATTTTGCCATCAAAGTTTCCAGTATGACCTTACCTGCATTCTCCCGAACTTAATTAACCTTTCATTAAAAACAACGTATATTCCAGCCGAAAACAACAACGTGAAAGAAGGTCCCTTTTAGAACAATGCCCACGTGTGTATCTTATCCCCCGAGCTAATATCCGAAATTCATCAACGAGCTAATCGCTCCAAAACCCACTTCGCTCCCGCCTTCGCCCATTATAATGTACAACCCACACCTCTGCATCCCCGCCGCCGTCGTCGTCACCCTATCACTCCGCACCATATAACCGCCTCATATAGAAGCACGTCGCCGTCCTACCACGTCGAGCACATGTGCACTTTGTCGAAAGAGGAAATTCAGCCTCGCGCAATTTCTCTCTCGCCTGCGTACGAGCGAGGAACGAGAGCGACAATAATGACAATAATAACGAGTATAATAATGATGGCGAAAGCGCGGAGACCTCGGGCCCTACATGACGGAGCACCTTGTGACGTTGTACCTATTATCTTGGTCCACGTTGTTGATGCTGAGCACCTTGAGCAGCCGCTCGGTGTCCTTGCCGCTGCCGTTGCGCCGCGCCTCCAGCATCGACTTCATCGTCTTCTCGCGCATCGTCGCGATCATCATGCGATGGCGGCGTCGGCGTTTACGTCGCCTGCATTTAGGCAGCGACAGCACGAAGAACTCGCCCAGCCGCAGCCGAATCGGCCAGGTGGTCACCTCCTCGTCCACGCGGATCTCGACGAGGTCGTCGATTGCCTGTTGCAAACGCTCTGGCTGCTTCTTACTCTTCTTCTTTTCGTCCTTCGGCTTTTTTTTCGGCTGCTACAAAGATGAAATATTCGTTGCGACATTTTCAAATGGAGAATGGTGTGATTTATTATTATTGAAGGGAACTATCCACTCTCAGGATTAAATTGCATGAATTTGCTAAACAAGTCAACGAACAGAAAATGATATATAAATAGTTTAATAAAGAAATAATAGAACAATAGATTTGTTGAATAAAATTATATATAAACAGTACTCTGAGACAAATATATCCATACTCATGTAACTACTATAAAATATAGTATTATTTGACTAGAAACTTTTTTTATAGTAATTTATGTAGAGAAGAGTATGATTAAGATGCCTATAATATATGCTGTTCAATACTATATATTTTAAAAAAGATTCACACAGCATATGTGAAATCGTAACATAAAATGCGAGTATTATAATTTAAAGTTGTTTTTATCTAAACTGATACATTTATCATCAACAGATTCTAGTTTAATTTACCGGTAAAGATGCAAAAAAAATCTATTATCGGTACTATTTTGCAATATAGTAAGTACTACAAATAATGTAAGGATCTTGTCAAGTATCATGGTTTAGACAGTAGATGAACAAAAGATAAATGAATGGTCCGATAAATATAAACATGAAAAATTATTATCGAAAAGTCCTTAGGAAAACTTATAAAAAGTCTTACTCGTTCTTCGGTATGTCGCTGGCGTTGCTGTTGCTGTTGCTGCATCTGCTGCTGAACCTGATGATTCTGCAGATTCTGATCCTCGTTCCAGTCCAGAATCACCGGAGTGTTCTCCTGCTGATAGCTGTCGTGTACTCTCACAGGCCTGGCCAAGGATGATCGCTTCCTCGCTGGCGTAGGCGGTTTCTTCTGATGCTTATCAATGATCTGCTGGAGCCTAGTATCGTTGTAGCTGCTGCTACTCGAGTTGCAACTCTTGGACAGCCATCGGCGTATCGAGGGATCCTTCACACTCATCAGATAGTTCTCCAGCTTCTTGTTGCTACCACCAGTAGTGGCAGTGCTGCTCTTGTTGCTCGCGACACTGGCAGCCGCCTGGAGATTATTGATCTTCTGCACTTTATTCTTGTTCGCGCTGCTAGTGACGCTGCTGTTCTTCTGGTTCTTCGCATTGTTGCGGTTGTTCTGATTAACGTTGTTGTTCTTGGCGGCAACGTTCTTGCCGCGATTGCCACTCGCGTTGGTCCTTGCGTTCTTCCCGTTCACGTTCTTGCTGTTCTTACTGGCGACGATGTTATTGTTGTTGCAGTTGTTACGAGATGCGCTACCGATGTTGTTGCGGTTATTCAGAAGCAGGTCGTGGCGGCACTGCTCGGCGCACTGGAGGCAGTCATAGTATTTTTCCGAGGCGGTTTTCGGCCCGGGTGGGCAGCGGCCGCGGCCGCGTGTACCACCCGGGTGGGCCTGCGAAGGCTGCCGTCACACAGCCTGTAAGTACTTTAGTGGACAAAGAATGTCCGCGGTAGGAATCTCGCCGTCTTTTGCGTTCGGATCTCGTCGGGATAGCATGTCTGTAGCGCAGCGTATCATCGCCACTCCTTCCACCTCCTCGCTTACTTGTACAACGATCTGAAAATTTATTTGAATACACCGTTCGTTAATATCTTGGATTATTTTAAATTAGGTTTACATTATTTTGTAAATGTATGAGCTCATTAACTGGCTGAACAGAGTTCAAGTGGAAAAGCCGTTTTATCATTGTTAAAAATAGATTAAATCGTAAGAGGATTATTATTGATAAACATAAGAACAACTATATAATCCTTTAAAATCCAGAGAATAATATTCTTAGTCATTATCAGTTTTTTATCAAGGGAGTCTTAATATGATTTTAAAACAGAAGAGTCAAATCATTATCATTAGTAAAGATTATTATAATACATTGATTTTCGTGTTTAACCATCAGGCGGCCGGCATTCAATATTGTGTCAAAATGAAACTTTGGGGATTTTTTCGCTGTAAAAGTTTGTTAACAGGCCGTATATGTCGGTCGACTAAAAGAGTCTCCCTAGAGGTACCATGCCGGCCGTCCGAAGGTTAAAATAACTGACAACTGACTCACCTGATCACGTAATAGAGTCAGATCCTCTAACTGCAGGTTGCACAAAACTTGCAGCGGTCTGTGGTCGTCGGCTATTTTCATAACGTAAGTGCTCGGAAAATAACCCGAACGTGAGACGCCTTTTCCTCTCCACCAGTCCTTGTCAGACTTATCGATAACGGTAATCTTGTCTCCAGCTCTGAAAATGGTATTTCATTTTGACATACGCTGTTGTCAATAGACTGTCGTATAATAATCATAATAGTTGAGCTCTATCCAGAACATTTTTATCGACAAGGGGATTTCAGGAATTTTACAAGATATTAAAAAATATAATAAATTTATATTGAAGTTACAATCATAAATAAACCAGAATAATGATATTCAGTTTGTATTTATTTCAGATATCACTATACTTATAAAAAATGACTACTATGCAACGAAAAAATGAAACAATTATAAAGATAAATAATCACTCACTTGAGATCGAGCTCGTCGCTCTGCCTCGCTACAAAGTTGTACAGCGACACGTAGAGATTGTTGGGCGGTAGGACGCGCTTGCCGATCGTACCGCTGGCGCTCAGATGATTGTTCTGATTGTTCATGTGGGGCGAAGGACAAGGCGAGGTGCTAGCCGACGAATATGACTTCTCGTTCTCGTCCGGCAACTCGACGCTCGACATGCGTATGGCACTGCGCAGGTGCTGCTTGTGGATGCCGTGCATGCTCTGGCCCGGGCTGCACGGCGCCGCTGCGATTGTACAGAAAGAGACGGATTACGTTTACAATTGGGGATCGTCGTGGTGAAATGGAATTTTAATTTGTCGAAGGGAACAAGTTGATTTTTCGCGATCGTGTGGTCGCGGGAAGTACTTATATGAGATATTCTAAAAATTATTTCCCTCTTACGATTCAAAATTTCGATATTTTTTTTAAGGTATACACTATTAAATAAATTTTTTCTTGTTCTTTAGGTCTTTCAGAACGTAGAAAATGTAAGTACACGATCGATTTGATGGTATAATTTTTTGCTGATAATAGTTTGATTTTTAAAAAATGATTATAAGAATAGTTTTAGTTTGATCTTGAATCACTCGACCAAAAACAGCTGAATATGAATTTTAAAAAAGAGTTAATAAAACTAAAAACCGAGAGCTTTACAAATTTTGTCCGAATTAGAAATTCCTTTAAAAGTTACGTGAGGTTGAAGGTGTAAATGATAGTTGAAAATAATTGTATACGTGAAATGTTCAAAAAGATATTATCATTATACCATATAAATCTATCACTAAGTACTAAATAATAGCTAAATTTTTTTAATTAACAAATTTGCAAATAACCATGGTAACAATATGCATAATAAAATTACTTTTTTTGCCAATATTAAAAATTTAATTAAAAATTTTTTTTAGTTCACTCGGTGATTTGATCAGACAGTGACAATCCATATAATTAGAGTCAGTATTTCGTTACCATTACGTACAACCATAATATTAGATATCTAGTGCATTTTTCAGAAATTAATTTTCATATTATTTTCTGACATTTGATTTTATTGTAATAAAAACAATCTAATTAGTATATATTGACCACATTGACAATTCTCTAAAAGAAAAGTATTTTTCATTTAATTTTAATATTTGCCTCAAAGAAATCACTTATAAAATACACTCTCGCTACTGCAAGAGGCCCGCTTCCATCTACAACAATAAAAGCAGTTTTTCAACTCCAACATTTACTTAACGACCGTATAACCAGTGAAGTAAACAAACCATGAGCACCCGGCGTGCCGACCGCACTACGTATACATATACTCACACACGTGACAACTAACTCAGCACGCGCGCGAAATGTTGCAATCACATGAGGCGTTCGGCAAACAATCGTGAAATTATCTCGCTTCGTCTCCCTATACAGCCATGCAGCTTCTGCTCTCTGTGTATAAGGGCGACACATCGCTCGTAGCCGTTCGATTCCGAGAGCGTTTAAGCCGCGTCATCGAGAATTATGATTCCGGTATACGCACAGGCCAATAACAAAGTGGGTCAACGGGTACCCAACACGTATACACGCGCGTATGTATAGGTATATCGCCATATACGAGCGGATTAATTGTTCGTGGCGTCTCGGTTATAAGCCGGTTATTTAAACAACCGTGCAATGCGCGCAATGCAGCTGGTCGCGTGTTTTCATAAACGCAAGCTCGATTGGAATCGAATGTGATATTGTTATTGCCGAGAGAGAGAGAGGGAGATTTTTTCCGCACGCGCGAGCTTTTCGTGTCGATGGAGGGGAATAATGTTGAAACGGTGTGGAGTAAAATTAGGTGCTGGGTGATGGCGTATATATATTCGGTTCGTGGAATTCCTTGGACCGAACTGGTTTACTTACTCTGCTTTATATACTATTATTTCTGATTGATGTTTCCAATCATGTTTGTAGACTTTGACGTGTTATATTTAATTTTGCAGCGTATCGGATGTGTAAATTGAAACGACAGTGTCGGTAATAAATTAAAGTTTTTCATTTTTAAGCGTGGATTGACTTTTGAGTTAAAATTACATGAATTGTCAATACTTATCAAAATATTTATTTAAACTGTGTAAATGTTATCTTTTATTTTGGGTTTTTAAATCTTTCTTTCCTTATAGCAGACACTTTTCTACGGAAAACTGCTAGCGATATTTCTAAAATTCATAGCAGAATCTTTTTCACAAAAAATTCATATTTCAAAGCAAGTGGGCTATGTAAAGTAACACGGTTGTATGAACGTAACGTTTTAAGCGTTTGTAGTGTTATCAATACTTTAATAGATTTTTATTTTCAAACTTTCCTTTATCTCATTCATTATTAAAACCCTAAATCTTAAAATCTTGAATAATAACGTGATATGAAATTATTACAGTCGGATTTCTTATTGAAAATCCCATTAACATTGACCTCCAAGACGTATGTCATTCCTCTGATCAAATCAGTAATACATCGAATACTTCACAACAAAATCCGAGCAACAATTCAATAACCATTCCCGCATCTTGAATTCTTCGCGTCCCAGTGTCCCCGCAACTCCAACCCACGCTCATATATATATACCCGCTAACACCGCGAGTCATCCCGATCACTCAATAATTCACGCGACAGCCGCTTATTATGCATAATTCGCGCGTACTAATCCGTGCCCCTATACATGTTCCATATATCAATATATATGTATATATACTTACAGAGTCGATTAATGCTGCCGCTGTCTGATCTCCGTGGCGGTGTCGAGGACTCGCGTTGTCCGGTACCGTGGTAGTCGCGTGGCCGGTGTCTCACATGCGCCGAACCCTCAGGTGAATCCAAACTGAGACTCTTCATCCGCAGGTTCAGCCGTTCTCGACGTCGTGGACTATGCGGTGCTGCATTTCGCGCGGTTCAGAAGAGGCGACAAGTGTCACATAGTGAGAGTGAGAGAGGGAAAAGAAAGAAAAATCATGGTATGTGAGTCGATGGCGTCGCTTGTGGCAACGGTATAATATAAGTAGGTTCACGGTGGTTAGTCATCAGTGAAATTCGGAAGTGTTATATAGTGTGTATAAGACTGCGGTGGTTCTATGGAACGATGCGACCAGAGACGATTTTTGTTTGTTTTATAGTTTTTATAAATGCATAAATGCGTTATAATCCATGTGATGGTGAATACGAACTAAATGAAATAATAGCATTTTCATGCTTTAAGTATGATTTTAATTTTCTTTCACTTCGTGTCAATTATCTTCTATATAATAATGTACTATGATATAATGGCGACAAACTGAAATAATTGAATAGATTAAGTTTTTAATGTTTATTAAAGTTGCTCTCGTATTTACATATATGTAATAAAAAAAACATCGCGATTATCATCTTTGACTTTATGTTACTACTCAGATAACGATAACATTGATACTATTAATAAAAATTTTATCCAACTGAATCCGGTAAAAATGACCGTATTTCGAAATATTTTAACAGCAAACGCAATATTGAACCAGCAATCTTTCAGTCCGTCCAATAACAAAACTAAAGCCATCTCGTGTGTAGCAGAAATAGAAAAATCCGCAAGCTACAGCAGCAGCAGTAGCAGCAGTCGGCCATACATATTCCACGGGCGACTGGCTGCAGCGCGAGTTCGCCTCTGGTCTCTCTCGCTTCCTCTTTTGCATGCATTTTCATCCCTCCGTTCACACACACACGCGCACTCACACATATACTTTCTCGTGAAAAAAAAGAGAAGAGAAGAATGTACAGTGCAGAAACACAGGCGCCGATCTATTCTCCCGCAGCTCCGAGGGAGAGAGAAAGAGAGGCAAGACACTCTTGGGGGACACGAGGCGCCCTCGGGGCAAAAGTTGCGCGCCTTTACCTACCTTCTGCACACACGCGCGCGCGCGCGCTCGGCTTATTTGCGGCGCGCGCGCACCACTACTTTGTTATTCTCTTTTTGGTCGATTTGTGTAGGTGTGTGTATATATATGTGTGTGTGTGTGTGTATGTATATACCTACCTTTCGGGGTTAAGCGAGCGCGAGCGAGGCTAGCGCTTCTAATTTGCGAGCACTACTTTTTTTCTTTTATACGAGCTTCGAGCTTTTTTCTATGGCCGACGCTTATGTGGGCAACAAATGATTTGACAATCATTTCAAATGTTGATGATGAGGTTCAGGTTGTATCGATGGATTTAATTAGCTAGTATAATTATAGATAATGTTTTTCTTTTTTGTCTATAAGGAAGAATTAGCAACGACGTTTGTATGGGTTGACCAAAAATGTATCTTATATATTCAAAGTAAAGAAGGCTAATGCATAATATTTTAATAGCAGATTTTGCATCGTAAAGCTGCTTAATCCTGACAAATAATATCTGCTTTTGAAAATGTAATTTTAACGTAGAAACCCCGTTAAAAAGCTTACGTAAAAGGGTGGAAAGAACATATATAGAGTAATAAGATTGTATTTCTGAGTACGCAAAAGTCTACTTTATAGATGCTAGTTTTTCGCTACAAAGTTGCAGTTTATTGAATTAGGGTGTAAAGTATTTAATTCACATACTCATGTTAAAGTATTCCGCGCACTCGTTCTCGATGTTTTATTTTATATATAATTCAACGTTGACAAACATCTTTTTTTCAGTATTTTAAAACTTTACTATTGAAGCCTTGGCAATGGTCTTCTCATAACAGATTGAAATGTAGGGAAGTATGTAAGGAAGAATTTGTTTTATCTATTTGAAAACACGTTAGAATTATCTTTGAAATTAAATGATTTTACTGGTAAAATTTTTAATTCATTCATTTCTATTATTAAGTAAAAATGTATATTTCATTTCATTTAAATCAATTATATAGTATTTACCAGAGATATGTTTTAAATCGAATTACACTTGTAATTCTTATTACAATTTCTGCATATTCGTGAGCTTTAGCTGTAATTGTTTTGACTAACTTAAACAAAGAGTATAAATAAAATAATACATAAGGTTATAAAGAATTAGAAACAGGTGTTAATACGTTTCTTCTATATATATGCATATGGCTTTGGCACATGCGCATCTATTTCTGCCCGTAATGTGAAGGTATATTATCATTTTGTTTTGCAGATACCAACAAATATATGATTTCTTAATAATTGTATTAAGAAATATAAAAAATACAAACAAAACGTTGTAAAAAAAACTAAAATTAGTTTACGTTTAATTAGCCACTAACCTATATTTATCGTCATGCACGTGTAGCCAATAACGATGGTTCTTTTTGAAGAGTAAATGTAATTTAATTATATCTCTATTGTAGCTCGATCTAGACTCGTTCCAAAATAATTAAATTGATTTTCCAAGTATTAGAAATGAATTTACTTGTCGAAAGTAATTAATAAAACATCAAATGTGAACAATGTTACGGAAAATTTAGTTTTTCATAATGCACAAGTACTTATTACTTTTTATTGTAATTGAACTATATTGCTTATTCAATGAAAAAAAATTCAATATTTTCATTAAAAAAATATCAATGCGGATAATACAGCTAAATTCTGTTGAGCTCTATACACAAATATTATAAGCTTTTGTTCACAAGTACGTGACTCACTAGAAGTTGGCATGAGACTTTCATTTTGAGCAGTAATAACCATTTGGCAAGTTCAGAAGTGCATCAGCAATGGTGTAACGAGCGCCGGCGTGCGTCGTCAAATACTTGCTTTGCTCAAATGTGTGTGAACTCTTCTGTCGAGTCGATTAAATTTAATGAAGAGCATTTTGCTTTTCAAGGCAATTTAAATACTTTACGTATAATGATCAAATTTGTATTGTACTTTTTAACATATCTTATTAACATTCTAATGATATATATTTTATAATAAACAAATGTATAACAAGAATGATGCATGACAGACTAACCTTTAACATAAAATCTTTATTGACAATGAAATTTCAATGATGAAATTTTTTTACAGAATGTCATAATGAATCCCGTAATATTTTAAATTTAGGGAATATTTCATAAAAAAACTTTAGAATTTGAAGGACAAAAGAAAAATTTTAGTCTTCAGAATGAAGTTCAGTTGTCTGACTATGCTCTACATTATCTACTTATTCACTTCACAAGGTCGAATAATATATTTTTTATTGTCCTATACAGTTATTTAAATTGTTAACCGCTATATTTTATTGTTTTATTTGAACAATTCTGAAAAAATTGGATAAAAGCATATTCTGAAAGAAAAAGAATGAAAACTCACAAAGAGAAAATATATAGGATGTATTTGTCACTGGTCATACAAAGGTTCGAGCCTTTGTTCCCTCATTTATATTGTCTTCGATTTCATCTCTTTTTCGACGCACACAATCTTCGGACTTGAATCAGCCCGAAATTCCACATTTTCCAACCATCTACTTTCCAAACCCACTGCAACTTTCTCATAATCCCCAAAATCCTTCCAGCTCCCATAAAAAAATCAGAACAAAAGCCTGATCCCTGGACTCTTATTCCGACATATATAAAACGTCATCAGGCCGCGCGTCGGTTTGTGTATGTGTGTGCACACAAACACGAGATCACACAGTCGACTGATCCGCAGATAAATTACTATCGCAGAGCCTCGGTGAGCGTTTGGTACACCGCTCACGTAGCCGGCGCGTACGACATCGCGCCTTACACCGCGCGTCCTCGTAAATCATCTGTGCGAGCCTTTCTCTCTCTCTCTCTCGCTCTCTTGTGAGCGCAGGCTTTTGCCCTCATACGCGAAGTTGGCGATATTAGCGTTGTTAAACGCGGGACTTTGGTGTCAGATAGCGCGTCATTAACGAGGGGCACACGCGTGTGAGCGCAGTAAAACGCAGTCTGTGTATGTGTGTGTGTGTGTGTGAGCATTCCCGTAGCCGATGGATTTGGCGTCTTCATTGTCTTCTGAGGAGAGTTACTCTCTCTCTCTCTCTCTCTTGCGCGCGTATTCCGGTCTCTGCTGCCGCGGTCATCGTTTAATTGCGGGATGAGGAGCGAAGTTTCGAGGTCGACCCCCCGAGAGTTATGCGGGAGATTAACGATGGGCTTCACGCAAATTTAAAGATAAGACGCGAATTGATGAAAACGGCTTTGTCATGGGGAGAGAGAGAGAGAGAGAGAGAGAGAGAGAGAGAGAGAGAGAGAGTTTATATATTCTCTTTCTCATGCGAGTTTTAATTTGCTCGAGGAAAATAAATAATATAGAATGAAAAATAATCGTTAGTTGAAAATATGATGAGTTAATCCTTTTTATTTTCGCAGCGGTATCTAAAGGGTATCTTAAAAATCTACACTTATATGTTAAGTTACAATTTAATGTAAAGTAGATATTTCTTGATGCTATTGTCAATAACAGTGTATTAACATAATTCCTGAAACATCCATTTTTCAACAAGTTTAAATAGACTTTAAACTGAATTGAGTCCAACTAAAAAATAAATCAATAGTTCATTTGAATAACGCAGATATCAAAAGTCCGAAGAACTAACCGAGAATCGATGTATCGCAGACAGTTCTGTATCGATAAAACAACAACATTTTTCGTGCTCGCGCATGTGCGCTTGTGTACTATTGATGTCTCGCTATATATACACCAACGATGGCAGAACGCCGCTCATTTTTTCGCTCCATGCGCGACAACTCTTATAATCTTGTACCTCTGCGATACGAGAGCCGCGTGATTGATTGCTTTTTTCATCGCTTTCGAAAAGATTTCTCCCTCAACGTTCACATGAGAACCGTGACTCGGCCCTTTCGTCATTTTTTTTCTATTTTTTTTTTTATGTATGTCGCTGAGAAATGCTCCGTAATGTTCAACCGCATTATTATATTTTTTCACGATCGACCGCGAGCGGTCTGAAAAAGGGAGAAGAAGAGAGCGCAGATCCTCATTATCTAGGACGAAAAAGTGGTTAATTAAGCCGCAGATGAATCGTTCAATCAAATTACAATGAAAATAATTAAATGAGTGTTTGCCTGAACGGCGAATGGCAATGACAGCTGCGACGTGGAAATGCAGATTTTAAACGTACTCAACAATGGCTATTCGTTAGTTAATGAATCACTGGTGTGAATACTTTATTGTTTTCAAACTTTTATACTTTACAACGAAAATTTACGTATGTATGCACAATCATTCGTGCTCGACCGTATTTATATAGAAATCTTAGTACGCGCAATTTTTGACACTTTGTGAAAGAATAAAGAGCATTATTAAATGCCCGAAGCAATGATTAAATTAAGAAAACCATTGATTTTCTAATCACGTTAAAACCGTCTCATTCCTCATAGCAGCCGTTCGTAAATCTCTGATTATGTCACTGCGCGAAGTTTATTAAACGAGCGCCGTTGCGTGAGACCCAATTACCTAATTAACGCGAGCGCGCGCGCGCGCTTTTCTTCGTCGTTAATTATATACGCTCGGTGGCGAGATAACGGCAACGATTAGCAAAAAGCCGAATGACGAAGCATTTAGTTTATGATCAGAAAGACATTTCGCCGGTGTAAGAAGGGCTGGCAAATTAATGCCGAGAAGTATGTATGTGGTTGGTTATTATTTCAAGATTACGAAACAACATTTTTTTCTAAACGAACGTCAATATGAAATACAAAAATATCTCATTGTATTGTTTACATGTTACAGCATTGAACATCGACCTTCGAAATGATATATTTCAATGGATTTCCGTTTAGCTGTAACTCAATGGCTGCGGGTGTTATTGTTTCTTTCCCTCTGTGTGAAAGCGTATAAGATTGCCCGACCAGAGAATGGTCAATACTCGCTCTAATGGCGGATGTTTTCCACTGTTTTTATGGCTTTGGTAAAATGCAGGAAATGCGTAAAATTTATATTGTGGTGTGATGTCAACAAAAAGGTCAATTTATTTTACGATCGTAAACATTAAATCCTTAGTATGTAGATAGGAAATTATCAATAGGCATTATTTTAATTAGACTTTATCGTATATTTTGTTAAAAAAATAGCTTAATAAGGGAGTGAAAAATTACTTACTCTTATTATAATTTCTATACAAATTTTAAAGTACATTAAATATAAATATGTATGTAAAACAGTTTTAAAATCTTTTTATTGCATTTAAATCATTTATTATGCGGAGGAGTTCCATAAAATACGATAACGAAAGAAAGAATTCAAGTATAAAATAAGAGGACAGTTTTACCCAATCTTAAGCTATTCACTATCGTTCATGACGGATTATACAAATTCCTTCAAAGCTTTTTCTGACAAGTCTGCTCGATTGAATTTACAAGTATACTTTTAAAGTATTATATGAATTATATAATAATTTTCTACAAAATTGGAAAAGAAAAAATAATAAATAAAATTGTATTTTTTGACAGCAGTAAGTTTTATTTTTGCCCGATATAGATATAGAAATTATTTATATACAGGCAGACAGATATGAACATTATTATATATCCTCATTTATCTTCAACCAGACAAAAGGGATTTCAAAAGGCAACTACACTGCACTCTGCAGGCAAGGACGTCGACAGCTCAAAATGACAATCAACCGAAAAAATCCTCCGTTATCAAAACGTCGGTTATGAAACGTGGCAATAAAGCTTATAGTATCCCTCACTCAAAGCGAAACGACCGCGACAGGACACACACAGCTGACACTATATATAATCAAACACTAGAAGTGCATATCTCTCCAGTAAAGTTCGCCTGACACTTCAATTACTTGACGAGCTTATGATAAAGCGCTCGATGCACCTGCCAGCCGTCGAAGGTGAGAGAGAACGAGCGAGACAAGCGTGACCTCGACCCGAGAAGACGAATCATCTACCGCTACTCTCCCCAAGTGCGTTCTTTTCTCGTCGGCTGTTATAGCTGCGTGCAAAATTTATGGTAGCGCGTCCTGGATGAAAAATTAAATTGCGCAAGAGAGAGAGAGAGAGAGAGAGAGAGAGAGAGAGAGAGCGAGAGAGAGAGAGAGAGAGAG
>JAYJLV010000001.1:12009608-12024202 GCA_036873485.1 Torymus texanus | reverse complement strand
AGTATAAAACGTTCTAAAGCATACAGGCGTAAAAGAAATTTTTAGATGTTTAAGTCTCTAATATAGACGAATCAGACCGCTTGTACATGTTATTCTCGCCGAAAAATCACATGCTTACATGTATAAATTAACCTCAATTTAAAATACAAGTTTACGGACTTGAATATACTTGCATTAAATATAAAGTACTGTATGTATGTCATTTTTTAAAACATTTTATGAATAATAGAGTTCCAATACTTCTAATTTAATTATAAATTTTGTAAACTATCTTTTTTAAACGGATGGTTACCATTTCTACCAGGGAGCCGTCTATTAAATGTAATAGAAGCCTTTTAGTTCGTTTAACACTGTTGCATAACATTTACATATTTATTATATCTAGATTGAATTAACAAAAAAGATCAAGAAGAATAGATCTCGATAATTATTATATTTAAATTTATAAAATGGAAATAGTGACATTACCTACCCATATATTCGCACGCACGGATGTCCACACATAATATACACACAATCACACATACAGACGCATAGAACACACGCCAACGCTATAACACCACGTGCAAGCATGCAGTATGCATGCAGGCAGACATACGCTGTAATATAAGTTTTTACAATGTAATTTAGTATGCTCTAGAAATATACGAGATCGAATTTAAAGAATTTTAAATTGTCAATTATTAGCCAAATTTTGTTGACTATTAGAATAAAGGCACTGTGCATGATTTTACTTTTTATATATAAAACAAAACATCTAGACGAGATTTTATTACAAAAAACCATTGTTTCTGTCTAAAAATATGTGTATACGCACATTGTCATATCCAATATCAATTTGAACTATATTTTTGTAGCAAGACTTAAAATCTATCAATAGATTCGACATGTTCCTGCATTATGATATATAATACGTTACATATAACCGGTAAAAAATATAAAAATTAATCATGGGCGAATAAGTAGCTCACTAGCAAGGTACACAATTATTATCTGAAAATCGTATTTAACTTACTAGTATAAAAATGCGTCTACTTTAAATGAGCGTGTTTTCATAAAAAATATTAATTTTTAAAGAAAAGTTTTTCAATTAGAAAAATTTCTTATTTAGATATAAAAATACATATCTATAACTTGTTTGCCCATGCTTATAAAAAATAAAATGAAACAACTTACATCTTAAGATTTTCTTTTTTTTTTGCAATGTCTCGTGTGCTTAGAATCTGAAAAAATATGTCTTAACGATTGAGACGTCACACAGCCAAGCTATCTGAAGTATAAATATAATGGTCCGAAAAGACATATCTCATTTTTTAAAATGCTTTGTTTCATAAATTGTTTTAATTTCATGCTAGTCTTAAATATTAAACATTTCTTAACAGACAGCACAATATTTCCAATTCTTTTTACAAATATCGTTTCCTCTTTATAAAATGAAATTTAAAGAATCCATAAGATCAACTGCTTTAGCATTTAAAAATTTTCAATAATTATAACATTTCTTTGCAAATTACGTTCGTAAACATTTTTTTAGTACGTTTTCACCGAAAATACACTCACACTTTCTTCCTTAATAAATTCCTATAAATAAATCTGTACATTGGTATTTTAAAGTCTTAAAAATTCATAAAAATTTGCAAAGCAATCTTCACTTGTTTGTCAAGCATAAATTGTCTTCTTCTCGTAACTTATATACGAAAACACTCATTCACTTTAAGTAATCATTTTTATATTTAATTCAATCCATTTTATCCGAAACCAGCGGGAACCTTACTATCCTCAGTTGCCTTCCAAAATCACATACGATGCTATCACGCAAAGGCAACATTTGCTTTACAAAGATGCAACTATCTTTGTGCCCCAGTCTTACTTCTCGAATGGGTTCACCAGTTCTTACATCCCAAACGATTAATGATCCCTAAAATTATAATGTGATAAGTAATCAATCAATTTGTTTGTATGACAGCATAGAAGTATGATAAGACTACAATATTTAATTAATTAGTTTACCTGGTTGCTAGTAATAAGCAAATGATGAGTGAGCATTGCTATTTGCAAGCTATATGCTGCTCTATGTGCAGGGAGAGCGTGTAATAAATGACCCTGAAAACGTTCCCAAACACATAACTTCTCGTCAGCGCCAATGCTTATTACATATGATGCCGAACATGTTATCGCAGCCACAGCTCCATCATGTGCTTGTATGCTATACATACACGTTCCTATAATATTAAAATTATTGTTATAGAATATAAAAAATACTGCATAAATACTATGTCACCTATTATAATTTTATAGTTGAACTTATGAAACTTACTTATGAAACCATTATTTAAACTATAAAAATTTAACATACAAAAATATTCTCAAGAGGTAATAAAGATAAAATTGCCACATAATATTTGACGTAATACTAATGATAAAGAAGTAGTTTTTTTCCGAATTCAGTCAGATTGATTATGAAATTAACCGATAATCGATTGATTTTTTTTAACTTCGTCACCCAAACATTAGATAAATTTTACAAAATTTTGCGGCTTTCCATTACTTGTGTAATAGTACAAGTTTCATAAGTTCTAATTTATAAAATATTAAGTTCATGCACTTTGAGAATTCTCATTTAAATTATCTATCAAATCGAATAATATATAAATAACCATTTTTTGCAACAATGTGTGTAAAATTCGATTTTACACCTTGATATTACAAAGGAAAAGGAAACTCTTCGACAATTTGCAGATGTGAACTAGAAAATTCGATTTTTTACGTTATAAAGAACCATAGAATAGTCAAGCCATGTAATAAGCATTTAAAGTTATTTTTGTTTTTGTATTGATTATATAATCTAATATAAAATCGAATAATGCAGTTTAAATTATTTATAAATCAATATTTGCTTATTTCATACGTTTTATTCGCTACTTTGTCATCTACTAATAAATATGGTATGTAGCCGAATTTTCTGCACACTGTTGCGCAAAATAGTCTGCAAAACGGTCACTCGATTTACGACTTCGTGCTAATCAGTATAGATCTCGGGTGTAGTAATGAGCACGCAGACCTAAAACCGTCTTTTAAATTCATGTTGCATAATATACTATTAAATGCTTAAAAAGTAAAATCATTAACAAAACACCTATTTTTTGTTCTTCATTGGTTTCAAAATTTTTTTTTTATTTATTAAACTGAATGTAATGTTAAATTTTTGAAAACCTATTTAACTGTTTCTATAATTAAGATAATTAATAAATATAAAAAATATAAATAACAAATAACTAACCAGTAGAAAGATCCCATACACATAAAAGACCATCTTGAGAACCACTACCAGAAGTCATGGGACTTACTCTATCAATAAAAAGGCAAGTAATAGGCCCGCAATGGCCATGCAATGTGTACAAAGGTAACTGGTCTTCTAGTCTGAAAAAAAAAATCTTTAATATTAAATTTAATCATTTACATACTACTGTGTCAAACATTTTCAAATAATATATCAAGTTTTTAATTAATGACTATTGAAATTTCTATTAATAAGTGAAAATTCAAGCAAATAAACCTGTAAACTTTGAGAGTATGATCCTGGCTACCAGTCAAAACCCGACCACCTTCACTATCTAACACAGTTATTGCTTGCTGATGGGCCCTATGAGAGCCTATTTTCATGCAGCGCAGATCTTCTTCTGATTGCATTATATTATTGAAATCCATTGGCGAACCCGCGCTGCCAGTTCGCACATGAGCTATAAAAAAATTATATATTGAGGATTTTAGATTTAAAATTAGTTGTTAAGAATTTCTAGATTATTAACGGATTATTCTACTTATAATACAATTTGGCGTATACGAACTTCTTCGATAAGACGTGAATCCCCAATCAATTTGTTGGCCTTCACTATAACTTTCAAGTTGCAAAAAATCAATAGTACCATTAAGCTTTGCCACAACTACCCTATTTCCAACAAATTTAACAGCCGAAATTCCAAGACCAGAGCCATCATCGAATAAACACTGAAATAACACGAAGAATTTTTAATGTGAAACATATAAATACATTATATAATAAGCTAGCAGAAAGATATAAATAAAAATAAAAATTTAAAAACTTCATTTATTTTTACTTGTCAATATTATCTATTTGTACGGTAACGAATTATATTCTTAGACCCAATATCTTTTCAAATTACAGAATAAAAATTAGAATTTTTCTTATGTTCAATATAAAACACGTAAGGCAACAAGTAAGTAAACACCTTACTTTTTTCTTTGAAAACTTACAAAAATCTTTAATAATTATTTTAAACTTAAAGAAAATATATTCTTACCTTAAATTTCCCCGTCGTACCTTCCCAGAATTCTAGAGTGCCATTTGCACAGCCAATTACAATCAAGTTTTCTTGATAATCCATACACCAAATAGAGGATACGTCGTATGTTGATTGCAGTGTTTTTTCTGTATTCAAAGAATTAACGCTATCCGTCAAATCATTAAGCGCTCCTAATCTGGGAGAGGTGGCAATTAACTGCTCATTACTAGGTACACCATTAACTTCATCGCTACCAATAGCGGATTTGCGGTGTTCTTCAAAGAGTTGTTTATACTGTTCGCCGAAATCGAAGCCTTGTTCGTAGTTCTGTTGACGTGGAAGACTAGACGTAAATTTAGTTGAAGTGAATTTAGTATTGATACTAGGACGTAAATCTGGAAAATCGAAAGTCTGGTCGAGACTTCTACGAACTAAGCGTCGTTGATCCGTCATGTCCTTGATCTGATAGTCATAGTCAAAACCACTACAGCCGACAGAGTAACGTTTATTTGATGTATGTCCAGTAGTACCATTTAATCGGTTGGGCATAGAGCATGGTCCTTGAGGAGAAGACTTTCGCTTATGTGTAGTAGAAATACTTGAATATATACCCAGGGAGTTGGATGTTTCAATTTCGCCACGTGACGGAGGAGAGCCACTTTCATAATCAGACATGAGTTCATCCTTAAATATGAAAAAATGTTATTACAAATAATGCATATACAAATATTAGAATACAATATCGTAGAAATATATACCTGATCCTTTATTGACTGCGTAATTTCATTATGTGAATTACTGAAGAACTGTTTTCTGTCAATATGTGCAAGTTGCTCACCGGACAGTGCATCCCAGATCCTAATGTGTCCAGCCAAGCATGAGCTCGCCACAGTATTGCCGTCTGTAGCAATGCATTCCACCTCTTGCACGTGCCCCTCTAGAACGAGCGGCACTGCCTCAAGAACTAGCTGTGTTGCTGAATCGTGGCTATTCTTTTCTTGAGACGATGACCAACTCGCCCGCCACTCAGCGTAATTACGAGAGCAAATGCAGCGGTATAACACTACCATTGTATAAACAACTACAACAACGCTGATGAGACACAAAACTGCAGCCAAGAAAATTTCCATAGGGCTCGAAGGAATGAATGGTGTTTCTGCATTAAAACCACGACTCTCACCTCTTATTGGTGCTTCCATATCTGTATATTAGAATGATTACAATTAATTTTTATTCGAGTAAATGTCCTTAATAATACGTTTACGTTATTTAAAAAATAAAATGAATTTGATTTTTTAAAAAGAAACTACGCAAACGTGAAAAAATATCGAGATATATTTTAGCATTTTATTTTATTATCTACTGAAATAACAAGTAAAAATTTTTTTATTGTAAATTTTTCCTTGTAATAATATACATATATGTTACTTTAACGGATACTTGATTTTTATTAAGATATTCTGTCTAATTAAATAAAGATAAATAGGATAAATACTCAAAATAATTATTTAATAAAAGAAATCAAAAAGGACATTTTTCATTAACTTTTCGTTCCATCAAACTGAAAAACGTTGAATGATATATGTGAAAACTATTGACAATATAAAAATCACAAAGAAATGAAGCACGTGTGTTAAATGCTAATAAGCGTCATATACATACCTGAGAAGTCCAGAGGGTCAAGAGCTGCGGTAGCAAAGCTCTGCCATTGAAATTGCTGTACGTCATTTGGATTGCTGATTTGCCTGGCAGATTGAGGACTGACAGCGTGTGACAACTTGATCGTGGGAAGTATCGTTATGCGCTCGCCTGCCATGGATATGTTGTACGACGAAAGTATCGAAGACCAGTGGTATAGAGATAAACGATTCCAGGGCGGAAAATCTACTGGCCGCAACTTATTCAATTCTTCCGTGAAATTGTTTGAAGCTGAGTTTTGCTATTACAAATATAAAATTTTGTTACTTGCAAAGAATAAAGTCGTAAAAGTAATTTTATTATAGATTTCTTAAAGAATTGACGTAAATTAAAACAATTAACTTATTCTGTTACATAGAAAATTATGTACAATAGAAATAAGTTCCAAGGAAAAGAAATTGTAAGTTATTTTCATGAAGACGTCTTATAATAACATTGAAGATTTTATTAATAAGGAGAGTGTATAAACTTTCGAAAACGGGTCTTAACTGAGTTTAGACAATCGTTTTTTCGCGCTTAAAAATGGAGCCCAGTTAGCCCAGTTATTAGTTCTCATAGGCCCTTTTTCTTGAGCTATAGATTTTTTAATCTTAAATTAAGCCATTTAAAAAAAAATGATGTCTCTTTTATTGACCGTCACTTGACAAGCAATCGTGATACAAAAAAAAACGTAAGCTTCATCTCATTAAAGTATATTAATTTTTCACTAAATGATAAGCATTCAAAGATAGTATAAAAAATAGTTAAAAAATTTTCCTCTTTTTTAAACGACGGTTGTATTTTCATATTACTGGGCTTCATTTTTAGGCACAGGAAATTGATTCTCAAAGCCCAGTTAAGATCCCCTTCCCAATGGTTATGCACTCTCCTTGTCAGTTATTAAAAGGAACTCAATCATACATTAACTACAGTTTATTCAGTTCATTGACTGTTTTCTATTAATTGCTTGAGTGGTACTTTATGGAACTAATAAAACTACTCAATAGGGTAAGACAAATTGTTGTTAATTATCAATTTTACTCAAAGGTATCTATAAAAATTAATTTTTTTATTTTATGCTAATGTTTAAAAATTCAGAACATAAAAGGTAAAACACATTTTTATATCAAAATTTTTAACCATATAAATAATATAAAATAATATCTTATTAGTATTTTATTGACTAAATAATCTTATACTAATATGCATAAAATTAAGTATATTTACCTGTTCATTTAATTGATTTGATCGTAAAGTAGTAGAAGCAGCTACAATTGGTTTCATAGTATTCATTTTTATGTATCTATCCATAGCTTGTGGTCTTTCAATTGTGTACCCTTCCATGTCTGTTTCTGGCTTTAAAGTATCTCCCAAATGAATGACATGCTCAATAATGCCAGAATTATAAACTATCATACTGATCCAAACAACCATCCATACCATAAAAGCTCTCTGAAAGATTCTTGTTCTTGCCCAAAAATGAACTAATCTTAAACGCTTAGGAATTTTAGCTAAAGTTAATGTATTTTGATTATTAGGTGCTATAACATTAGTTGGACCATTTGTTGGTGCCATTCCATTTAATCTTGGATGGGACTTTGAACGAAATATATTTGGCTTTTTATTCGAAATAGTAGTTGTGAACTGTTGTTTTCTTAATGGAGGTATAGTTTGTAGATGAAACTTAGAGTTCTGAGTTGACATTTCTTTTCTTCGAATATCAATTGCAAGTGTTGATGAAAAAAATACCATTTGTAAAAAGAAATCATTTAGAAGTCCAACAATTGCAAAAATACAAAATTCTTGAATTGCCGGGACAAAAGTGAAGAGACCAATTGTAAGAATTGTAACTTCTGTCAATAAATTTTTTGTAATAGACCAACCTTCTTTTGATAATCCTTGAGCTACCCGAATTTTCACATCTAAATGTGCAGGAGTACTCACAACACTTTTTGTAAGAACTAACACATTCTCCAATCCAACAATTATCACTAAATAAGGAAAAATTTCTTTTCCACTCAGGCTCAATGTCAAACCAAAGAAAAAACACACACCCACAGTCATAGATAATGACGCAATCACTGTAACTGTTGCACTAAAAGCCATACCAACTTTGGATTTAATCAATTCAATTTTTCTAACCGAAAAGTACACATAAATGAATAATGCAACAAATGTCATTGTTAATGGGAAAAAGTCACTATAATTAAATTCACCAGGGTAAAATATGTGCAAAGTTTCATTCACAAAATCTATGTTAGATGTATTATGACCTTGAGATTGGTGAAGTGGATAATAACTTATCAATCGCTGCTTTAATCCTTTTAAAAACCTACAAAATATTTATAATTCAATTTAAATAATTGGATTCAAATGTCAGATATATATATACTTTAATATATATAATAATTGTAAAATACTTACGTAGGGTCATAATCTTTCAAAAATATTGTTACTGCATATTGTAATATTCTTTGACGAACTCTTAATGGATGACGTTTAACACCTGTTTCTTTAAGACTCATACCAAATAACATTTCTGCTGTACTGATTTTTCCCCTTTGAAGATTCTATTAAAAAAGATATATTATATTTGAAAAATAAATAGAATTTATTAGAAATAAATTATTTAAAATGTTAGTCATGATTGTTTGTTTACCTGGTAAGAATAAATGGTGCTAATAAGATTCGTATCCTGAGTAAATGCTTCAATGCTTCGTTGCCAAAAATTGGCTGGTGAAAGTACTAAGCAATTGTATTCTGGTAATACCTCAGGTTTTTTTACATTTCTCCTTTTTACAGCTTCAATATGAAGACAAACTTGTCCCAAAGATTTTGAACTATTAGGTAATACAAATTAAAATATAGGTATATTTTCTTTAAAATATAAATTTCTTATTAAATAAATAAAAATTCAGATTTAAGTGATACTTTACTTACGTTTGTGAGTCTTGATAATTTTGAATGGTTTCCAATAAATTGAAAATTTCATATAGAGGTCCTCTGTAGGCATCAGTCAAAGAAAGATCTTCAGCCCAGGGCATAACTGCTGTTCGAAGAACTACTTGTTGCACATACAAAGCAGGACTTTCTGAGCCATTTGTTGGGCCAATAGTATTGTTTACTACCACCTTTGGAGCAACTCCTGGCATAGGTAAATTTACCAATGGGTAGCTAGTTATAAGAATGATAAATATAAATCTTATAGAATCTAGAAAATTTAAAAAAATATAAACTTATAAATTATTTAACTTACCAACATAGTAAAATAGTAGATATTGCTAATGAAATAACAGCAATAGGATGTGAAGAGCAGAACAGGCCATGGGCATAATATAGCCCTGCCACCCGTTCTGGCAAGCTTCGTGACATCTCCTTTTTTTTGCTGCTACGTTAACATCTCTTATTTTGATATAACCTCTTCTTCGACCTTAAAAGGCAGAAATAAATTATTTTTTATCATATTTATCAAATTAAAATTATATTTTTAAAACAGTAGACTTTATCAAACTAAATATATTTAATTATTATTTAATAATTTTAAAAACTATGTTTACTCTAACTTTGAAAGTAATTGAATAATAATGATTAAAAAATAAGGTTTCAATAACAAACAATTGCCAATATTTAAAGAACATTAAATGAGTAAATTGAGAGGTATGAAGATGAAGAAGTTGTGGTTATTTTTAGCATCATACAATTTATCCATATCATTTTACAGATATTGCATACTCTAAATACAACTCAGTAGCAGGAGAATTATCAATAGTATCTTTTTTAAATTTTAAGCTTTTAGAAAGTATATTTAAACTATCTTTCAGTCACAAGATTATATTCAAATAAAATTCAATAAACTTTAAACAACTTGCGGAATTAGACTGTAAATATGGATAAACAGTTAAAGTGCCAAAAAAATAAGAAATATCAATGAAGCCATAAGCAAGTGCTTTTCAAATAGATATAAAAGTTGTTTACAAGGTGCACAAGCTATAGACACACTGTTGACTACCAAATTGGAATGTTGATATAGTGCACAGCACAAAGAAGGGTAAGAAAGAAAAGCCAGAAAGAGGAAATCAGTCACCTTGTTTGCGCTAGAGCAGACGGCACCGGGCTTTATATATAACACGATGTCGCAAGGGATCGCGCGCGAAAAATTCTCGACAAGTAGGTACGTCGGCCGACAGCGCACACGAAAATAGATACCTCAGCCGCAGCGGAACACACACAAAGCAGCTGCGGCCGTGCCCGCGCTTTTGAGGTTAGGTGCCACTGCGTGCGCGCACTTATTTCGCGTTTAGCACTTTTTTCTTTTTTCTTTCACTCTTCGCCACACAGTCGTCCCTCGCCAGAATGATCCAACAGATTTGTGGTCCAGTAGCGACAAGCGCTATTTACATCGGGGAAAAGCACAGTGGCGAGTGTACGATGTTGCTCCGGTGCGGTTCGCGAACGACGGTCCGCTGTTGCATCAGCAGAAGACTCTTTCGCGCTCTTCTTCCGCTGTCTTTACTACGGGTGCTTTTCCTCTCGTCATGCGGTCACCCTGTGGCATTCGCAACCACGACGTCGCTGCGTAAAAGCTCCCCCGAACACATTTCGCGGAGACTCGCCGGAATCACCTGCCTGCGATGATTTCGAGTCTTACTGGCCGCGTTTATTTTTAAACGCGCGATGACGAGCGACTATATCCGCCCGCTGCGTGTATGTGCTCTCGATGATGCGCTGCTTGCTCACTTCTCTCTTCTTCTCTCACTATATAAGCTCCCTTCTCTCGCGCTCTATTAACGAGCCTCCACGAGGTAGCCAATCGCAGCGAATGCACCAGACAACACTATCTAATACTGCGTTTATAATAGTGCGTGGTCAGCGTGGTCGTCGTCGTCGTCGTCGTCGTCGTCTTGGCAGCGGCCACCCCTTGCCGTAGCATGTGCGAAGATCAACTGTCTTGCTCGCTTACTCTTCGCTCGCTCGGCTGTACCGACTTATACCACTTATCGTCACTAGCTCCGGAGCTCCGATTGCTCGGAACTCGCAGGCGTGTGCCTGTGCTGTACAGTAGACATCGTCGTAATATGTTTTGTATAGTATGATGTACCGTGAGCGAATATTTTTCTTAGATATATAGATTGTGTATGTACATGGTACATATATATGTAATTCTGCGTACTCACATTGCTTGTTCAAGCTGCATTTCATGCGTGTATACGTGTTCGTGGGTTAGGTTAGGTTTGTTTTTATTTTGCGGACTCGGCGGCGACATGCGTTAGGTATATTGCGTTTAATTTTCTCAATAGATTCATATACGTATGTGAGTATACGTAGAGATTGTTTTCTAAGAAAATTTTTCTATACTATTTTTAAAAAACAAGGTACCGCAGAGTAAATAAAATTTTATGAATATTTTTATCAAATAATTAAGAAAGTACATTTGCATATTGTGAAAAGGTATAATCAATATATTTATTTAAAAAACTAAGTTTTTAACTTAGCAATGTATAATTTTACTATTCACTATATACGGTATATTAAATATTTAAATTCTTTTACAAAAACTGGTTTACTATTAAACAGTGACATGCGCATGTGAAGTAGCGTAATAAGTACCTCTATAGCATATAACAGTCGGATACAGTTACGACGCAGTTACAACCTGTTGAGTATATTAGAATTATACAAAAGCTGAAGAATCAATGAATGTAAATGAACTTTATATTGCTAGACATCAAGAAATAAAAAAGTTTTGAGGTGAAAATAAGAAAAAAACAAATTTCTAAAGCCACTACAAATATCTATATATAGAAGCAAATTAGTTTCTACTCTAAAGACCTATGTGGGACCTACAAGGACCTATATATATATATATATATATATATACAAATATATCGCTCCCACGTGTTTCCCGCATAGGCCCTATTTAATCCCATGCCAAAGATAAAAAATAATGAAAAATAAAGATATAAAATTTAATATATTTTTTATTTTAATAATTTAATTCAATTTAATTTGTCGATAAAATACACAAAAGAAAATAAACGTAAATTTGATTTTAAAAAAATCATTAGAATAATTAATTGGATTACACAATTTTATGTATATCTCTCGACAACATTTTCAAAGTAAAAAAGAGTTTATAATTTTGAATACAATTTTCATAAATATATAAGAAAACCTAATGTATGACCCGTAAAATCTAGACAATAAACGTGCGTCAAATGCTTCTATTTACGTAATGTGAGGTAACCATAATGGTTTTTTTTTCGGCATTACAAATATTCACGTAGCAGAATATTTGCCTTTTCTTCTACGCATTATATCCAGCATAAAATAAAATAATCTTCAGCCATATTAATAAGCTTTTTTTTAACAGATATACTAGTCCGTTTAACGCCTATCAGTATGATACTCAATGAAAAATCACAGTTCTTCCGTAGACGCGACGAAACTGCTTACGCACGGCAACGAGGCACGTATATAGCCACTATGTAGTGTCCATCATCATCCGTCGGCTCGACGCACCGCACATATACGTACATACACGTCGCCGTCGAAGCTCGCCCCGCAATCGTCACGCAAGATTATTATAGAGAAAATCACGATCACCGCTGAAGCAGCAGCAGCAGCCACCGCCTCGCGTATATATATATATATATATATATATATATATATATATACACACTTAATAGATAGCCTGCCAATAAAAAGAGTCTTGCTCTGCTCAAGATGTTCCTTCTACTTATCTCCTCTCTCTCTCTCTCTCTCTCTCTCTCTCTCTCTCTCTCTCTCTCGTGCGCGTGTGACGTAATCACACAGCGATGCCGCGGCCGTGTGTGCGTCCGCAGGCGATTTCGCGCTGCTGCCTATATAACGAGTCAAAAACTCGTCCAGATGTCTCTTCACCATAGATATAACGCATGGATGATTTATGTACACAAGTGCGCCTCGTTTAATCGGCTAATATCTATTAAGATCGAATGGAAATTTGATCGGCACGTAGATTGTCTGCGCGAGTTTTATTCTATATACAAAAAATTTTTTCATTGCCTTGACTCATTATTATTATTTTAATTTTACGCTCTTGAAAATTTTATATTATCTGGTTATTTAATAAATGAAAAATTATAAAATTCTTTTGTATTCAGTATAATTTTACTAGAAATATTATTTCATTTGAAATATGTATATATATTATGTAGCTTATGTCAAAGATATTCGGTTTAACTTAATATATTTACGTAACATCTTTTACATATGTATTACAGAAAAGATGATTCACAACCGTTGAAATTTCTGACTTTTGTACCTCTTTGGACTACTATAATGATAATTCACAAAACTATTGAAAAGTTCATTTTGTTGAGTGAAATATGAAGATTTATAAAATGCTTATATTATTTTACACTTCTTATTGCAATGAAAAAACATGTTCCTGAAAAATATAAACAGGTTTATCAGAAGAATTAAAAGTATATAATTGATTTTACGAGAAACGATTTTAGAACAATTATAAAATTATGGAAATCAAAAATCTAATGATATCATTTAATTCACATTTTTTGCCATATATTTATTGCACACAATCATTATGACTCATACTAATTATATGCGATCGAATATTCGTTCAGTATTCTATACCTGATCAGAGCGTTCGGACTCCGATAGAGATGGCCAGTAATGAAAAACGCTTGCTAGACAATCAATGTCTAGGATATACTTATACCTAGCTTTCAGCGGTTTTCTTTTAACTTGCATTATCTTCATTCATACTGTAAAACTTTACTCCGCAAGCTTTTGAAAATGCATATCCATATCATAAAAAGTTTGAAAGGTCGGAATATGTATACTCGCATTGTACTTATGCCTTGTCTTTGTTATTATGAAAATCTGATTTTGAGCCTTATATATAATATTACCATAATTTAATATTCAACAAAGTTGACATTATTTTAGAAATAGGTCAGTTACTATATGTCATCGTATAACTATATAAATAGTTTGCTATATATGTCGATTATATAAATATTTATATTGCTCGGTAATTATAAGTCTAAGCAGCTAGCGTAACATTAATTATTGTATGCATATTTGTATAAGAGTTCGATTATTATTTTAATAGACTTATTTAAAGATAACCTTTTATAACAATGTATAGAAAGTTATCTTTGATAATTCATTAACTTTCAGATAGTGTAAGCATTATCATTTATCGAGCATGTTAATGAATACAATCGCCAGGTGCAACCACTCGAAAGGTTATTGCCTTGAACTTGGATAACTAGTGACTTTTCAAGATCTTATTTTATGCAATTAGTATTTTGATTTGTAGTTTACTTAAAAAGAATTCAATAACCTAATTATAATAAAACCGTATTATTATGTTAAGCTAAATACACGATCCCGAGAAAAAATGATCTATACATGAATTTCCGTATACTAGCAAGTTTAGTCATGTATGAATATAAGACATATATGATTATATTTATTACATTCATATACATCCATGTAAAGTCGTATATACCTATATAGTTATATATGATTATATATGTGTGTGTGTGTGTGTGTGTGTGTGTGTGTGTGTGTGTGTGTGTGTGTGTGTGTGTGTGTGTGTGTGTG
>JAYJLV010000001.1:11972567-12001923 GCA_036873485.1 Torymus texanus | reverse complement strand
CGTACGAAAAAGTCCAAAATGCTAGTTTTCGTAACCAAAAAATTTGAGTGCTAATTTTCGTATGGTACGTCGATATGATGATATCGTTTAAATATATTATCTATATTCACGTACTTATTGAAATAGTTTGATCGTAACATCTATGAGGAAAATGATTTACGTAATAAAAAGAAGTTCTTAATATAATTATATTTTTATTAACTACAATTATAAAATACCTATGATACAATCATCGATACATTTACATCGGATATTTAGTAGCTTGATGTACAAAATAAACAATCGCCGCAATCTGCAATCTACAATTGCTATTAGTTTTACTGTTATAAAAAATTAACTAAACTATAATACAAGAATTAATAAAAATCGCTTTTATAATACTTTCTCTAAGTTTTGAAATTAAAACAGTGACCATTTAGGACGTTTATACAGTGTGGTAACTTCGATATTCTTAACATAATTATTAGCACTTGTAATAAAAAAATAGTTGCATATCATTTATTGATACATAGATTAATTATTTATGCCACCTCAGTTTACTTCTTAATGTAATTATACATAATCTCTCTAGTGGTTATATTATATATTCCCACATTAATAGGGGTGAAAATTTGTTTTGTATCATATTTTTCATTAAATGTTATTGATTAATGGAATTATGCATCGTATAAGTTCTATTTAAGTTTAACAGTTTTTAAAAAATTACAGTACAATTCAGTATATTATAAGATAGTAGTAAATAATTGTACATAACTACATTGCATACAATTTTATGTGATCAATAAATTTGAGCTGATTATAGCTCAGAAATAATTGATGCTTGTGAAAATATTTCTGTTTAGCCTAGTGCCGGTATGTAATATAAAGGAGTTATAAATTATGTAAAAGAAGGGTTTACTTAGTTTGTATGTAACTAATAAAAATTTAAAATTTTGATGTACTTTAACATAGTAACTGATATCATGATATTAAGAATTGGTATTTTGTTCTATTAAATACCAATTATATATACTAAATTATCTTTCCTCTAATATTAAATTATAATATTTTGTTCACGTATGATACGTGATGGTAATTAAACCTACAATACCAAGATAAATTTGTAATACTAAAAATTTTCGTTGAATTTCACGAATATTCTAAACCAGTCCTTTTTAGTATGTTTAAAAAATCTATAGGATTTTCATTGTGGTACACATGGTTATTGATAAAACTGCTGAATAATTTCTTTCAAAAAAAGAATTTAAATGATAAGAGAAATAAGTACTTCGTCTAAATTCTATTTTCACTATAACGATTAATTGTAGAGTTAATTTTCACATCTTCATAAACTCTAGTACAAGTTTGATAATATTGTGAAAATAAAAACTATTTGCATGTGATAAACAGTTTACAGTAAATATTATAATTAATTTTGACAAAATGATTTTTCAGAAACTGAAATCATAAGAAAAATGAAAGAAAAATCTTGAAGGAATGTCATAACGACCATTATAAGTCAGAAGTAAATTATTCAGCGTTCAATCAATTGAACGATCCTGTCGAGAGCTAAGCCAAAGCCAAAGCCGAGCAAAGTTTCCTCTCCTGCTATTACCATCTCACGAGGCCCTCGGCAGGTCGTGTCCCTTTTCGTAGCGCACCCGTTGGAGCTTGACGTAGAGGAGGGCAGCGCTGAAACTGCTGAAAGCGAGGGCCACGAGGATCGTAGCGAAGGCCGCGTAGAAGCCGCTGTAGCTGAGGCAGACGTTGAGCGCCTCTGCCTCGGCTATCAGTTGCGTCTGCTGGTTCTGCATCGTCATCTCAGCGGCGTTCTCAGTGATCGTCTCCTCCTCGCCGAGGTTCGCAAGGCCAGTCTCCGTCGGCAGATCATCGGGCATGATGACACGGAAACCGCGTGCTACGCGCACAGCCTCACCCTGGTGTTCGCGAGTCCAGTTCAGCGCACCCGGGTAGGTGATGGAACGCTTGCGCCGGCCTGGCTCGATTTGCTGCAATTGTACGAAGAAAAATCAGACAAATTGTCGTTTTTAGTAAAATTATAAACAAATGTTGCTTATTCTACACAGTGAAAGTCACTGTAATCTCTCAATCTGCAATTCGCGATGAACTCTATTTGGAAAAATGACTTTGGAATCTTTCGTCAAGAAATTCTTACTAAACAGGTTCTTCATACACACATTTACTTTAACCATCATTTACGAGTACTCGCATACATACAAACGATGCTATTCGCTAAATATGCTACTTTCTAAATGTAGGAATTGTTTAATGAAGATGTAGAGGTAAAATATACTTCTATTTGATTGAGTAATTTGATGTTGTAATTTAGAGTTTAATAGAAAGAATTGAAAAAAATCTTTAATTAAAATTAAGAATAAATTTTGTGGAAACACTCACCTGATTGGGTTCTGGACAAGGCTCACAATTCACCTTGCAGAGCTCGACATTACACTCGATGAACAGATCCATAACGTCGGGGAATTTGAAGGCTTGGAAGAAGGCGTAGGCTATGATCGAAGCGCCCGTATTACCGGTATCATTCGTCTTTTGGAAAGCACCGAAGAGCTTCGGTTTCAAGATGCATCCACGCTCGTCCGTCAACTGATACACATTTGTTGAGCTTTCGTCTCTCGCAACACAATCGCGCACCTTGAAAAAATTGGTTGAATATATTTTAAGAAATAAAATGGAGAAAAGAAAATTCTTGAGAAAACATTGAAATATCATTATGAATGCAATGATGCAATTTTAATAACCCAATCGATGTAGAAAGTATTGGCAGAAAGTTGAAAAAAAAGTCAATACATATCCTTTTACTATTTAGATCGGCTAGCGAGATCCACTCCGTACCACTTTCACATCGACTTTAATTACCGGCAATGATGACACTGTAAAACTTTCACCCCTTAACAATATCGCTCGGATCCCTTGTATCGAGCCCATTGAAAGTCCGACTAATAACCGGAGAAAAAAGTGGTAATCCGAGCCTCGCAGCATTAATACGTCGCCCCTTACAAGCCATCGGCATTTAGCGATAGCGCATCCTCGGTAGTTTTTTTTTCTCTTACGGCGCGGGGAATTAAAGCGATCGTGCAGCTATTCAATAGCCTCGAAAGCGAGATTTCTAAAGCAATGTGTATGTGCACAAGCATACCTGGAGATCGAAGGCGGGATCTCCCTCGACGGAAACGACAAGAGTCATTGTGTCGCCGATCTTGACGAGGCCGTTGGCCGCAGGAGCAAACGGACCCTTACCCACTTGGATGTCGAGCTTAGCTGTAGCTGTGTCACCGCTGAAGGTCACGAGTTCCTGATTGAGCATGTCCACCGAGAGGCTCACTGTCAGAGCCTTGTTGATGTTGCCCTCCCAGAGGCAGCGCACGGTGCGCACTGTATCCCAAACTTCCTGGATGCCAGGCTCGTTCTGAAATGAAAAGTTTACAATATAAGATGTATTTTATTTGACTAAACTTAATTGCAATCACCATCCGAAAACAGCTCGAGTGACTGTTTATTCTCACAAGCTACTTTGCAGTCTAAAACTGTATACTTACTTGTAAGACTAAAACGTTCTCAAGATAGGCTTGGCCTTGTCCTTCAAAGTCATTGATGAATTGAGTTCCGCAGGAATCGAGATTGAGGGTAAAGGTGTATTTGGTTTGGCCGGAATTTTGCTCAACATAACGACATTGAGGCATCATAAAGAATCCCTATATTTTTAAAATCAACATTTTGATTAGCTTAATTCATAAGCAGTTTTACACAAACTTCAACAAAAGTGTAATTAAATAGATACAACACTCAACAATTATGGCGTTGAAACTCTCATTATCAAAAATGCTACTTACCTTGGAATAGATTACTCCATCAAAGACGCGATTGAATTCAATATCAATGGTCATCATCGTTTTACTGCACTGAACATCGAGAGCGTGAATGTGAGGAGGATGTTTCAAGTCATCGTCATCTGTAAATATAATAATTGTTATTATTTTTATACCATACATTTTTGCTGCTGCACAAAGAAATTGTCAAAACAGCAACAAAATATCCTTTATTTGTACATTCGTAGCATTTTGAAAAAATTTTTTCTTAATTATAGTTGATAAACAAATAAAAAATCAATTATTTTTCATCTAACTTGGCTCAACCATAGTTCTTCTACATTGTTTGAGTATGAAAAGATATCCATATTGTTTAAGTCATAGGAAGAGTAATCAAATTTTTATACCGGGTATAGGTGCGGGTCCAGGGGAAGGTCCAGGTGCAGGTCCCGGGGCAGGTCCTGGAGCTGGTCCTGGTGCGGGTCCAGGAGCTGGCCCTGGCGCAGGTCCAGGAGCAGGCCCTAGAGATACAAATTAGTATTATTCAAGGTGTCTGTTTGGGTAAAGAATATTGTTAAGAATATACGTGTATAGCTTAAATTGCGGCATTTTACTCGTGCTACCGCTAGTATTTGTTGCGTAAATTTACCTGGAGCGGGTCCCGGAGCTGGGCCTGGGGTAAATCCTGGGGCAGGTCCTGGAGCAGGTCCTGGGGCGGGTCCTGGAGTGGGTCCAGGGGAAGGTCCTGTGACAATTTAAATAATTAGCAACAATCGAAGAATAATTTTTATATTCTTTAAACACGGCTTGCATCCCCAATGTACTTATGAAAATATCTTGGCGAAAAATTACATTAAAATAATCTTTTATTACAGTCTTCGACGAATTGTCAAATTTTTCAGAAAATTTCTATGTTAGCTTACTCATTTTCAATTTCTTTTTTATCTTTTGCAAAATGTTTCCAAATAAATTTAAAAAATTTCCGAAATATGCAATTTTAAAGAGTGTATAAGGGATACAATTTCGAAGCAATAGAAAAGCCCGAATTTTATCAACAACGTCGGTATAAAAAGAATAACGATAAATACCAGGTCGTGGTCCCGGTGCGGGTCCGGGAGTGGGCCTTGGTCCAGGTGTGGGCGAGGGGAATCCAGGAGTGGGCCTGTTACCGGGGCTTGGATAAGGGTATCCGGAGGATGACGGCGGGTTGGGCGGTAGGTAGGTTGTCGACGTCGAAGGGTAACCACCAAACGATGAGGATGCGCCACCCGCAGCGGCGGACGAGCCAAACGACGACTGCGGGTAATTGTAGCCGGTACTACCCGAAGGACTGTAATTCGGTCGAGCGGTGGTGAATCCTGGAGTGGAGGAGTAACCGGTCTGTCCGGTGGATGTGTAGCCTGGCGAGGGCTGGCTACCGTAGTCTGGGTAGCCTGATACCTCGTTCTGGACAGGGTTCGAGTACGGGGGTGGCTGCTGCGTAGGCGCTGGCTGGAATGGCCTCGGCTTCTCGGGTGGCCGCTGCGTGCTGTATGGTGGCAAGTAGGCGTTGCTGTCAGATTGCTGACGCGCTGTTAACGATCGAAAATTAGTTTATTTGCTCCTTGTGCATATGCACAACAATATTATAAAAGAGGTCAATGATCATTAACATACACAACTTTTATTATATATTATCCTTTTCATGAAAAGCATAATGTTTTGTTCTATCAGAGACTACATTAATAATACTAATTGTTACTTATCTAAATCGATTCGACCATTCACAATTGTTTAGCATTAATTGATATTTTCTCATAAGAAATTGTCCGAGGTTTATTCTACTATATTATCGTTTTACTCTTTTAACTTTATATCAACGTGAGAGAGCTCGAACAATGCATTTAAATTATTAAAACGTTAATGTAATGCACAACGAAATATTATAAAACATTGCCTTTAATCAGAAGATCGCTATTACTTACTTTTTCTTACACCTTGACGGTAGATTCCTTGGATCCATTCGAGTATATTCTTTGCCATTACATCAGCCGGCGACTCCTCATTTGCCGCGACACTGGCGACCAGAAGCGCGACTAATGCCAGCGCAAAGAACTTCATGGTGGTTTCTGAAACAGAAACATTTTATAATGAGTCGAAAATACGGGTTCGAATCCTAAAATATAAAGTTTTAACTCTAACGTTGCACACATGGAACAATTAGCTGAAGCGAGTTAATTTCTCTTGCAACTTGCTTGTTATTAAATTCCTATAAAAGACATCAAGAATAGCCTTTTCACACAGAAACTCTCATAGATATACGTAATATCGCGCTTAACATGTACCTCTACGACGTACAAGGCTTTAACAAAGTGGAAATCCATTATATTCTCAACCACCTGCGGAGAAGTTCAAAGAAACATACTTTTGGGTAAGTATATAAGCAAAAGTAAGTACAGTCGCATGTATCCGCTTACATATTGAGAAAACGAACGCGAGCTTTGCGCGGTTATGACGGTAGCTCCTTTTCACCGGCCGCTTTCTCTATTTCTCTCTGTCATTCGCTCGTTACGCACGTTTTCGCGAAGAGCAGCATAGCGTTCTTTTGGCAACATCTCAGCGGGTGCACAGCGACTTTTGTCAGGAGGGGTCATCGTCCGATGGGGATTCGATGAGAAATGGCGCTTTTGCGATGGATTTTGCGTAATTTACTCTTGCGAAATGACACGTCAAGTGATCGAGAGACGAACCATGACTATATAACATTGCTTTAGCATCTTTTTCATAAAGTAATTCCGATAATAAAAAAAAATATCCGCCAAAATATACACATTCATTTATTTCGCTATAAGCTAGATTGAAAGCTACCGATTTTCTCAAAACATATTGTAATTACCTGCACGCGATTGGAGCGAGTAACAGCTAGACACACGTTACAGCTATCGATTAGTGCGGGAGTTACAGGATTAAGCGGCTGTAAATTCAATCCGTATTCTAATTGCTGCGTTTGTTGCGCTACCACCGCGTGTCAGATGGCGCTCACCGATAAACTCGCAGCACACATAGCGTTTATATACGCCCCCGCGTGTCAGATTCGAATCTCGATGAGCGCACGTATATATATATACACGATGAAACAACGCCATAAATAGACGGCAACGCAGCGGCGGTAAATTCGAAAACCGCGGCGCGCGGGGGACATTCCGAGAGAAATGAGATAATTCCCGCTGAAATTATCGTGTAATACCCGTGCTCTTCCTGCTCTTGCATCACTCATTATTTGACGAAGAAGCATCCTCGTGCGTATGTATATATATTTTGTACGTTACCTCTCCCTCTGCAGCTTCTGCGGTCGCACATGGCGCGCTCTTTACATGTATATAGCTCTTTTCGTACATTGTCCGCCGGACCGCAGAAGCATCCCGCGGCGGCATAGAGAAAGCGGTCATTATGAAATTAATGGCCCCCGCATGCGCGCGCGCCACTTCTTTCGGCAGGATATATACGCCGACTATATACGATGATGATGCTATATGTTATATTCGAGTGTTGTGCATACACACACACACGCACACGCGCGCGTCTATTACAAGCACTTGTTTGCATTACCACCTCACGCGTGGGAAGGCATAGGACCCGAGTGTCGGAGAAAAGAAAGGGAAAGGGGCAGCTTGTATCTTCGTGCGTGTGTGTTTCATAGTCCTTTCTCCGACGAGACAATGACATTAGAGAGATAAAGCCGCGCGCTGTCAATTGCCCGGCGCGCTTCCTCGTCGCTGAATTAGCGTTTGTTTGTGTATACCTCGGCTATTTACGCAGAACCAAGCGGTGCTAAAGCGGCTTTTTCATGCTTGTTTTGTCCACGCGTAATTTACGGCAAGGTGTTAGATAGCGCTGATAAAACAGGCAGTAGTAGAATATTTATATCGTAGTGGATAGGATATCAGTCATTAGAATAGTATAAAGGCTTTTTGCAATCTTATTTATTATTTTACTTTTTAAGTGCAAATGAAGCACAAATAAAGATTATACGGACATTCTGTATAATAGAGTAATAATCGAATTGGCTCAATACATACCATGTTAGATAGTTAAAGACTATACTTGAATATGTACCAATGTCATACTAATTTCATGTTACGAGCATTAGCCGCTCCTTTACAAAAACTTGAAGCGAAAAGTTTACTTTAATACTCTGTTTGCGTTGAGCCGTGCGAGTAAAATTATAAATTCAAACACACATTGGTGGAAAAAATTCTTCTATAAGTCAATGCTACCGCGTGTTAGTGACGCAAATAAAACTCGGCTTAAAAACAGTCCAGCGCGTGTACATTACGCAAGAGTTAGATGAACCTGAAGCATCTTTTCAAGGACTAATATCGTTTACTGTCGTAATCCTAAACGTACTTGACCCAAGGAACGCGTGGCTATCCGAAACGTGGCTAAGTAGAGGAGCAAGAGAGTCATAGTAGCAAAAGAAGCGCAAGACTCTCGAGTAGAGCCAACCTCTAATTTGAAGATTCTATAAGCTTGAACTCGCGGATTTCGTAACTAATGTTAGCTAAAATCGTTGAGATTTAAGTGTCGACTCGCGCTCTGTCTTTTCTCCGCAGTGCGCCTCCCCCGCACGACTCTCCATACTTAAGAATTCAACGTTACGTTACCGAAAACCTTACTGACGACGATATATTAATGATGTACAGCACATAAATGTTCGTATTTTAAGCGACGTCTAATATTTTCGTCTTCCTGCGAAACCGTGTCGATAGCTCGATGATTTGTAACGCCGCATGCATCGTAAACTTTCCATGCGCAATGTATAAGCAAATTTACGATTAACATGTAAGCGTGTTGCTTCTGCGCGAACAAGATTGGAGGCTGCGGTCGGATAGAGCAATGCGCGCCTTTTTTAAACGGTCAGTAAAGAGGAGAAAAGTATTCGTATTAGTTAATGGGTTTTGAAAGAACTTCTGCATGAAATGTGGCATGTTAAGTAAGATGCTTTGCACCAATACCCAATTGTTCCATTTCAGTTGAAAATAATTGTAGTATAAGTGGAACAATTGAGTTCATCGTAAATTATTATTTACCGTATTTAGCTAAATCTTGTTTAACTAAATAATAACATTTCATTCTATTTTTCTAAGCAAATCATTAAAAGTGTCACTTTCCCTGTAATTTTTTACAACGTATACTTAAACTCACGACTGGGAAATGTACAGTTATATCATATTAACCTTTCTGCAAAGACTAAAAGCTGTTTAGGAGCATGCTGGTAGTTATGAGCTAGTCGTTGCATAAATGCTATAGTAACATCAAGAGGCTTAGAAGTTTAAAAAACATACAAGAAGTCACGGCCATGCAGTACTGTGTAATTTCTTTTTTTTCCAAGTAGGCTAATGTTTACAGGTCAGATGAATGTAGTTTTTGGATTATAACATGGCCAATTAGAAGTGGCAATTTTGAAAAGATGAGTTTGTGATGTTTCGAAAAAGTAACATTGTAATACAAATTGTAATCTTTGCACATTGTAAAGAGTTTGAATACAACAACACGATTCCTATAAATAAATACCAATGGACATTTTAATTAATTACTTGCATAGTACAATCAAGTTGCTTTTATAATTTTCCCCAAACACTCGATTTTCTCAGTTCGGACAGCTAAAATGAAAGAAAAATCTGTTGTAGCTCTGCTCAGGAAATAGCAGAACTACACGTAAAGGCAAACGTAATTAAACCCATTGAATTTCACCGAAACGTAAAGCCATAGTCTTACACGCGACCTCCGCGCATACCCAGTACCAGCACTCGCGTGAAACTTGAAAAAAAAGCGTGGAATAAAGGAAAGAAAGCCCGTGACGTGTCGTCCCAGCCCTCGGAGAAAGAGATTCCCGTGTTTAGCGACTTATCGCGCGCATGATCACCACGCGCGCAAGGTCGCGGCAGACGCGCACGCGCGCGTCGGATGGTGATTCCCCTCTTTGCGCGCGCGCGCATGCGGCGGCACTTTCGAATGGCGCTGTAATGGAGATCGATAGACGTGAGTGAAACCGAATCGTGACGACGGCTGATGATCGACGAGTGATCGACCGCGTGTGTATGTATTCTTGCAGGGAGCTACCAGCGCAACTTGCTTGTTCGCGTTGCTTAGTTTGCGATTCAGGTTTTCTGTGCTGTGAAGATCAATCGCGGAGGTTCAGTGAAAACAGAGAAATTTATAGATATGATAAGAGTGTAGAAATTGTGACCTTACTGAAAGGAACGTATACACATTTTGGATGTATATTATTTATGGCCTTCATGCAATTGTATTTATCTGGCTATTCGAACTGTATGTAACTGATTATTTAAAAGAAAATGCATAAATGAATAATTTTATATAAAAGATTATTTGCACAAAATGCAATTTAAATTTGCAAATAATGATAGAGATTCCAGCTAATATGCTTGAGTGATTGCTGTCATCAGATTAATCTAGTGCAATTTTGCAGGTCAGATTTTTTTTTTATCCATTAAATAAATAGATAGTTTCTACTAAATAACAAAAAATGCATATAAATTAAAATGTATGTAGTTAAAAGGCAACTATGATAGTTACACTTGGTTTTGTCTCACTACGCTCAATTTTCCAAAAATTAACTTTCATCATAGTACGAAGAAACGCATATGTGATTGATTATTTGATTGGACGTCACGAAGCAGATAATCTTGGAGCGCAGCTCCATCTCTTGTTATGTAACAATGAAGGTATCGTAAATCATGAGAAGGGCAATAAACTCTAATGATGGCACATGCACTGGCTTATTGAATCTGTCAACAACACCTTCCCCCCTGTCATAATCAGATACTTTTGTCTGTTGATCAATCAAGTGTCGATGATAGAACTAAATTTGAATATCCACAAATTAGTAAATCTTTATAATATATAACTTGTACAATAATGTACATTATAAAGATTATCTATAGGACAAAATCATTAGAATTTTCGTCGGTCGCGAGGAACCAAGACAACAGCACTGTCACGATCCTCGCTCTAATGATGTAAACGCGAGTGAACTACAGTCCCGATCAAACCGGGTGCAAAAAAGACGCCGCGGTGTAGGTGAGTCCTGTACAACTCTCTATCGGGATATAAGCTCAAATCAGTCGCGAGAAATCGAGAGCGCGGCTTACAAGCACACCGATAGGAACATCGGGCACAGCATACTAGCTATACATCTGCTGGCCAAGAACACGCGGCAGAACTTGAGAGGAGTCAACGACGACGATTGCACTCTTGCGTGTGTGTGTGTGTGTGTGTATATATATATAAGTTTCGTGCGATGCGCGGGACGACGAGGCGAAAGGTGAAAGTCGGGGACTCGCTTGCTCGCCCTATCTTCACATACATGTGTATGTGTGTGTATGTGTGTGTGTGTGTATATATATATATGTGTGCACACGTGTGCGCGCGCGAGATGCAAAAAAATTTGGAGTCCGCTCACTCCACTGCATACATGCGCCGAGCGGCTTACATAGAGCGTCATTTATATTGCAAGGAAATATTGTTAAATTATGCCACATAGTCGCGTGCGTGCGCGACTATGGATTTAGCGCCGTGTGAATTCGCCACGTTCCGGTGACTTGTTTTCTATGTAGTGACGGACTGGCAATTTTAAGGAACTACTTTACATACATATTGCATGACTTATTGCGCTGTACGTTACACTCTCGATATAGACGTCTCTACCCAGCATATTATCTATTTTTTAATAGTACGAATTTTACTAGTTTTGTTTACTATAAATTTGTACTGTATATACTCTAACTCCTTTGCCGATCTATAGCATTATACATTCAAAGAAATAAAAACTCTATTTGCGAATAATTTATAACCCTTGAATGTTTTTTTACTTTAAATTGACTTTTTTGTCTTCTGTGATGAACCTTTATAGGCCGAGATACTGACACTAATTTACGCTTTTCATCGATAGTTAAACTCACTTTATTTTCCATGTATATAACTGTTAAATCACCATACCTAGCAGAGTACTTGATCTTTTTACAACCCACAAAGCCATTAATCACGATCTCTCACCTGAGAAATGATGATGATCATGTAGTTAAACTTTTGAATCTTTTCAAGTGCTTAAGTGCTTTCTTATTAAATTTCCCTGTTGTTTCAATACTTTATTTGATTTTTAAGATTGTCCACGTAATTTTTATAGCATATGCATATAGAAAAAGATCGATAATGTTGGTGTTAGACTTAGATCTAAATAAGTTACTGCAGGGCAATAACCTATTTTCTTAAACATATTATTATTGCTTTCTACAGATGAATTACAGCCAAATCTCATTAATCAGGAAAAGGTGAATAATAAAGGAATCAATACGTCAATCAATCAGATCCCGACTGAATAAGTTCATCAAGACGATCAAGTCGGAAGTATAACCCCAAACACAAGCGGTAATAAATTCAATCGCCTACACGAGCCTCTCAGCTATGCATAATAGTAGCACACATCGTATCTGCACCACATGTTTCGCGAGCTCGCGATATGAACATCACCGACATCGAAGGGGGTAACAGACATAGGTACACGACAGCACACACCGCGATTTTTCTCGGGCCCGGGTGCGCTTCCTTTTCCTGGTGGCAGGCGACCTGCGCGCGCTCGGCAAATTGGATTTCTCGCCGATGCTGCTCGAGATTACGCAAGGAACAGACGCTCGCGAGTATATGCGCGGCAGATACGACCGTTGCAGTCGAATACGCTTAATAAGGATGGCTGTGTGACTGGCTGTAAAGGTGTGCGCAAATCAAACACTTGCGGATTATGTAGTATTGCGTGCATTGTCCTGTTTTAAAAATATTATTTTTCTTTTATGAGGAATGAAATGTAAAGTTTTCTTATTAGATTCAGGATTTAGAAAAAATATAGTATATTTAATATACGTTATGTCAGAATAAAAAAAATTACTATTTTATATTCAAAGTGAAAGACTCTGGCTTAGAACGTCAAAGCACAGATGGTTCAGATCTTACAAGTAAAGAAACTACATCGAAAATTTCGTATTATTTGAGTTTATAAAGATGAACTTCAAATAAAAAAAAAGGACTAAATATAATTATTTGAAAATTCATACAATTCTATTGAGACTATTTTGAAGAAACTTTGGTAAAGAAACTATGACATTTTATTATATATTTCTCGACTCAATTAAAAATTCTATTTCAGTTATTGTGTTATAGTTTTGACAAGTGTATTCAATAGTGTAATATGTAATTTTTACCTCGCGTTTTGTAATGAAGACGCAAAGAAGTTTTGTTGTGTAATGGTCGATTAAATCATTTGACATTATTTTTCAAAGGAAGTCATTGATTTATTTTTCTTAATTGATCATTTTCGCTAACTTTGAGAGCACCGTTAAAAGTACAAAATGCAGCTCACTAAAAATATCCCATCTTCTACGCAGAAAAGGTGTTTTTATACTGCGGAAGGTATTAAAATTAACGCGCGCAACACACGACGCGTCGATTGGAAAGTTTTATAAGTTTTCCCATGTGCAAGTAAAAGTCTCTTTGTGTACACACGCAACGATGAAATTAATCGTCGAAAAATATCGTATACGTTATCAAATTAATCAAGCTTCCATAAACAAACCATAGGCGAGAGTTTCGTTTTCCTAAGGGACGCAAATGTGCAGCCCCGTGTGTTGGTGAGTTCAGGAAAGAAAGGAAAAAAGAAAGGCAGGAATTACTAGCCCAGCGTAGGATGGGTAATTGAACGTCTTGGCTTGCAATTAGGGTCCTTTGAATGTACTCGCGGAGCATTGAAACATCCCGCGACGAAAAACTCGACTCGTGCAGTACTGCGCGACAATTTCTGCGAGGCGGATTCGCTTATGGTGCGCCCCGATCGAACGATGCTGAATCGGCGAATTTATTGCCCTTGCGTAATACGAGGAAGATGTGTGAATATGCTCATTGTCGCTGAACGAAGCCACCGACTCGTATTCAATATACAATTGGCCTTTTATAATAAGTGACAGATATTAGCATTATATCATTTGAAGTATTATTTGAACGATTTTATGTAACGTAATTTGGTTAATTGATTCCATCGACCGTGAGGTTTATGGTTATAAAAGTGAGACAAAAACATACAGAGATTTTGATTTATATTCACTTTTTATGCAAGTTTAAATTATTTGTCATTTTATGCTCATGCGGGCAATAATGTTAATAGTCAATAAAGGTTGGACGTTCTAACTATTTTAAAACTTTTGCATTACTTCAGTTTTAAGAGATTTTGTAAAGATCGTTTAGAAACTACTGCGTTTAAATGACTATTTCTCTACAAAACTTTAAGCAATCCAACACCTTTCTATTGCGCTCTGCCACTCAATTTTTAACACTTTAATTTTTCAATTTATGGAAAGAAAAGGAAAATAATAGTAATTGTCAAAGTGCATTTCGCTTTTGGAATCTGGAAAATACGGGGTATAATATAAAGGTAGCGATAATAACATTCTAATGTTATTCATTAGCGCGTTACGTAAAGTCGTATAATAGTGCTAGCAATGCGCGTAATAAAGCTAACCTTTTTCTTTAATTCATTAAAGTTATAAGTTATTACAAAATGGATTACTTATATTCATCATTATGAATCGCGCGTTAAAATCGCTCGGAAGACAAAAGCAAGGAGCGAGAGACCGACAATTAATTTATCCGAAGAATGGAAAAGCGCCTGACGCTTATTATTCTCACTTTTTTTTCATCGCGATTACACCTCATATATATATATATATACACACACACACACACACACACACACACACACACACACACACGCACACAATTAATTCTAATATTATTCATGAATGATGACTTATTGTTGTAACACTGAATTATACATATCTTTAATTGATCCCGTGAGCGCTCCATTCTCCTGCCCCGGGGCTTCCTCTAAGTAAAAGAGCGCGCGAGGATTAAAAATGAATGAAAGTATTTCTAGTTCATACGGCGAGGAGAGTGAAACAACAGCTTCTTCTCCGGTCTGGGGAAAAGACGTAAATAATGCTCTGGAATTGCAGTGAAAGTCTCTCGAATGCGAGAGCACGGAGTGTCTTGGGGTCAGAGAGGATTCGAGCAATTCTCCACCCGCGCGCCGAGCTCGTAAACTTTTGCCCGATCTACGTGCGATTCCGCGCTGCAGCTATATCGTAACGAGGCCTTCCTGAACGCTTAATCATCGCCGTTGATTTTACCTCAGTCATATCAGCAACGAACATCTCAATCATCGTAAAACAAACGGTTTTACGTCCTCGAAATTATTGCACTTGTTAAACTGGAGAACGTTTTGCCGTCAATTCTTATAATTACCCTTTGTTAAGAATTTCATTTACGACCTGGGGAAAAAAAATTTATTAATAATAAGGTCCTCTACTACGCATGATTTTAATATGCGCTTTCGTTGAAGTTAACTATCTCATCAAATACTGGATTGATTTACACGCCACTTTATTATACGGCAATACTCCGTCCTTTTTACAACTATTTTCTAAACAAATTTTTAATAGGGAATTTCTATTTTTTATTTATTGTCTTGAAAAATGAGGAAAATACTATTTAATTATTTAGATTTATGCAAGGAAGCGATATATTTTTCTTTTAAATGAATTAATGAAAGTCTTACATTACATTTTTATATAGATATGTTTAAACTATATCGCTAACAGTAACAAAAGTAATCGTGTTATTAACGTAAAAGCCTAGTGATTTAGAAATGTTTAAAACATTTTTTATAAGGTTGGAATCGTTGTATGAGAACTACAGAAGTCAAACCTTATGAACAGTTTAATACTTATAATTTTTTGCTAGTAATAAAACATAAACCAAGATGAATTACACATAAGTGACCTGAATGCTATCTCGAACAATGATTACGCGTATGTTTTTCCCATGCTTTCAAAATAATAAAAAAGTATTTTCTGTTTAGAACTGCAGTTAATGATTTGAGTAGACCTTGTATGAGAATTCGAAACAAAGAAAATCATTGGTACTCATTCCGTTTCAATTAAGGTAAAAAACGCAATTCAGGTATAAATTACCTTTTTAGCAACTATGATGTAACGTGAAGAACATCAGTATTACAAAATTTCGGACGGAATGAAATAATAACAGGAACAGTTTTTCCATAAGCAAAAGAAAAACTAAGGATAGTCGAGGATACCCCAAGATACGCCGTCCTAACGACTTACTAAATCTTCCCGTTACCGATACCCCGCACAAACCCGATAAAAGAACGATTTCCCTATTTGCCAGCAGTAAAAAACTCTCTTCTGTATCAGCGAATGCATATTAAAAGCAGAAAATCGCTAGGGATAGAGAAATCAGCGAAGGCAATCTCGGCTCGTTAAGGAAACTCTCCATTAGATCTGGCAGCCGCGGCGGGATCAAACCTCACACGCCGATTGTATTGCCGGTCGTTATTCCGCGCTACAAGCAGCAAGTCCCCTCGGTAAATCTGCCCTGCAAAACCGCGAAATCTCGACTTTTATCGCTGCGCGCAAGAAGAGCGGGGCAAGAAGAGTCCCGCGCGCGCTTTTAGCCAAGGTTGCCGAGAAATTAAGTTAGCGGCGAGAGAAGAGGAGTTTTTTCCTTCCTCAAGAGTATGGCTGTTGCGCCAATATGCGTGAGGCGGTACTAGAAGAAAAGTATAAGAAAGAGGGAAGAGAAGAAACATTAGAGAGAGAGTGTGTTTGCTCGTGGTAATACAGCGCGTCCTGATTTTATAATTTAACATTTTTTTAAGCAGTTCGCACGTTATTTGAAGAAGACTTGGCTACCCGATGTTTCTCAGAGTTATGGGAGTTGAGATTCCATTATTTCTACATTTTCGTATTAGAAGTGTTTTGATGACTTTCAAATAAAGTTAATGTGGATATCGCCGTATTTATTTCAATTTGGACAAAAGGTTTTAAGTCAAGACACGTTTTTGTACTTTGCTATAATGTTGTAACGGGACTAATTTTGACCTGTGTTTCACAATACTTTGTGTAAATTTCAATAAGGAATTTCTTTGGTGAAACATCGGAAAGAAGCATGTAGCATAAATGAACCGTGAGGAACATCAGCTGTTGCTGATTGAGTTTGCTGCTGCTCGTTCCCACAGCAAGATAAATTTCGCAACTTTCCAATCATCCTCTCGCACTACTATGAAAACTCCCTCCTACAATTCAAAAATGGTACCTGCAACTACTCTAAGCAAATTTCCAAATCTCCACCCATTTTCCCAAACCGGAATCTTCGCGGAAAAATTCAGCAAGCTGCCAACAAATCCGCACGCGCAAGCCCGGGAACTAGACACTTGTAAGTTCCAAATGACGTCCTTGCTTGCGCATATCAGAGTTGCCGCGCTGCTGCCGGCGGGATTATGTCATTATACGCGAGCACGCGCATAGCCGAGTGACATTGTTTCTCCAACTCGCTCTTTCTCGCGCCCGCTGCATGCGCACCTGCTGCACAATGCGCACGTGTCGAAACGTCGCGGCAGCGACGCGGGAGACTTGGAAGGAGAGAGGGAGGGAGGCCTTAATCTTCTTAGAAAATCGGACGGGAGAAAGACAGAGTATAGCGAGCTCGTATATATTCGAGGCGAATGTGAGAAACGTGAAATATCCCCCAAGAGATCGTGGGTCCCAGATAACGACGCTCACCCCGTGACTGCTAGACGTGCGATCGTGCGAATGCGTCTAAGGCCTGTAAGACTCTTTTCGATATCTCCATGAAGACTCACTGAGCTCGATTTCTATGGCTTCACGTGTATGATTTATTACGCGCAGTGAGAAATGAAATTTTTTTATATAGAGTCCAGTTGCTCGGCTAATACTTGACTACTCATTCTTATGATTAAATTGCTTTGAGTGAAGTTAATTAGTTTTAAAGATCTTTTAAGCTTGACAGATTTATAGATGTATTTTGATTTCATGTAAATTTAAATGATAATGCTTCTTTACGTTGCAAATATTTTTTATATAAATACTTATTTCTTGTTATTTAATTTAATGCTATATTATAGTTCAATCCTAGCTGTATTTTATGTAAAAGCATCTAAATATAAGTTGTATAAAATAAATATCTCTGGAATAAAATTATTATGATTTATGAAAGTTTGCACGACCTCAATAATAATAATTGCAAATCCACGTGTATTTTACAACCTCTTGCAAAAATAACGCGCCAATATTAATCAACTTACTTTGAGGAACAAAAAAGAACGACCTTGAGGTTAAGGAGGCTGCGAAAAAGGCAGAAGAATAATGTTCGCGGGTACGTGCACAAATATGCATTATAATTAGAAATCTATTGCGACAGACACCCACGAAAATCGACGTCCGCTATTCAAATAAGCAAGGCGCCAAGCACTTCTTTTCACACACTTTCTCAAAATATTTTACGGAAATGAGGACAGATGCAGATAAAGATAATATACCCAGGGAAAGAGTGTATAACATAACAATGTACTACAATAACTGTGTATTTCATATCACCAATATTAAAACTCCACTTTCCAAAGCATTCGAATCATAAAAGAATATCATTAAAAACTCAAATTTTTCATATCGTCTCGTAAGATTTTTTCTCATTCTTTATGGAAAACCAATTTAGTTATTTCAACTAGGGTATCACGTAATATCTAAACTTTAATTTACAATTCTTTCGAGATTTCTCTGCATGCTGTAATGCTAATCATTATATGTTGATAATAAAATGCAGCTTTGACATAATAAAAGATCTAAGTCATCGTTCGAGTATTTCTGTATAAATCTGAATTATAATTTACAAATGAATGATGGTACATGCTTCTAACAAATTATAAATAAAAGAGGTTTAGAGAATCTATCGAATGGAAAGAAAAGCAGCTACAATATATATATGTTTGTAAAATCAGGGCGCACTACACGGGGGAGGGATTCGGCTCGTTCTCCAGCATCAAGCGCAATAATCATACATCAGCGACGCGGGCGTCCCGGCACGCTCGTATAATTATCGTGCGAAATTCGCGACTCGTCTCTTGCGGTCTCTCGCTCTGCGCGACGATGTGGCAAGTGTAGCTGCTCTTGAGCGGCGCGCCTGCGGTTTCGCGCCCCCCGCGCATTATCTCGTTTCTTCCTCTGTTTTTTGCCCCTTTTGCCGCGCAGTTTTAATAGATCCTTTATTAGTTGCGTTTCATAACTATACTATTACGCGGCGGGCCGCACGCGCGCGACATTGTCGCAAGTTCGAGTCTCGCGACGCCCGCGTGTCTAACGATTATCATTAGCGGCTGAGTTTCTAAATAAATGATCGAAATGGCTATAATTTCGCTTGGCGTGGACGAATATTCGAACCAATCGGCGGGAATGTTTATGCGCGGATAATGTGCCACTGATTCAACTACCGCTGTATATATAATTACATCTAACCGCTGTATCAAGTTGCGTATCGTAAGCTCGCTTGATTTATCGCCGGATTTACGTTGCTGATGGATCACCGGCGCCTGTCAAAAATTTGCGCAACTTAACTGCACGTAGCCCGGGCTATTTGCTTTGCTTAGATTTTATACCTCGCGAGTTGTTATGTCAAGTATGATTTCTTGTACGTAATCATAATAATTTCATTTTTATTTTCATTTATGGAACGTTATATTTGGCAATTACGTAAAACTGTTGTAAAATTTAATTATTAATAAGGTGGAAGCTCGGGGTCCTTTTACGGGCTGATTAGGCAATGAAACAAAAAAATATCACCAAATTTTGTTGCACACGTTATTCTTTTACTACTCCTATTTGAAGTACTATTTACATAAATTTACGAGGCATAGTAACTGCTGCAATTACGACGTTTAAATCCTTATATCTTGGCACATATATAAGTATATTTCACTGCCATGCAGGTAATAATTTTAACTTGTTAATTACATTCGATCAATGCAATAAATCCCTATACATTCCTCATCCAATCTGGGCATTATGTTTTGGAAATTCATAAAAACATATTTAATACAATGCAACGGAGAAAAAGCTATGAGAAATTACAAAAAAAAATGATCGACACGTTTCTTTGTTATTTGTAAAATGATGATACCTGACTCATCGCCTTAACGTTTGAAAAAATTGATTTCAAAATACAGCTACTGTGATTGACTATTAAACGAAAATCCGTAAGTAAAGCTTTAACGCTACCCATAAACATTGACGACTTCTTACGTACATCAGCGCCGCGATTCGAGAAGATGCCATGGCCCACAGGCGAGACAGAAAATATTAGAAGCAAGAGAAATAAAGATTTTATACCATAACGATTAGTCAGCGTTACCGATCCGGTGCTTTCCCAATGAACGCCACTTACTACCGGGAGAATAGCCATACGCGCGTCGAAGCACAATAGCCTCGTCGACAAGTACATGAAAAAGTTTCACCACGACAATTTCGAACGGCCGAGCTAATCGCGTATTTCTCTCGGCGCCCTATAAATTATTGACGCTCGCGCGCGTAAACGAAGCTGTCGATCTCCGAGGGGACTGCGCACGCGCATGCACGCGGCAATCACTGAATTTTTATCACTTTCCCTCCTCGATATAATGACTTTCCCTCGGCGACGCTGCGACCGAAAGCGAAAATCATTTTCCCCGGGGGCACGAACGCGTAACACACGCCGTTAATTTCCATTTCCATTCCATTCTCTCCCACACTACAAAATAATATATTCATTATCAGAGGGCACCCGGTGTACACACAAAGTACGCGCAGCGCGCGCATAATTCAGTTAACCCTAGAGGTGGTGTACAGCGCGTGAAAATAGCATCGAGCAGAGGCTCGGCAATGTAAATCACTCTTACTTGCATTGAAAACGCCGGCGCGGCGCGTGTTAAGCTCGGCTTTCGCATTATATCCTCTCCAATACATTATGCGCGTGCGCACACGTGTGCAAGAGAGGATGAGCACCGCGCGACTATGGATAACTTATGCGAAATTCCGATCGGGGACGCGAGCTGCAGATTTCACCGCAAAAACTATCGCCGATCTATAGGTCTAGGTCACGGGGACATTTGAATTTCCTTTGCTGCAGCGCACCTGAGATTCTCCTCTCACGTATGTGTGTGTGGGTACGCGTATATACAGTCCCGCACGTATAAAGTTTATTTATACCAGTGTAGAAAGGCAACGTGAACGCGCTATAGGAAAGCGAGGCTCGCTGTGGGATGCTGTGGATGTGCGGGAGATCGTTGTATGTGTGTGTGTGTGTGTGTGTTTGTGTACATAGGAACTAAGCCAGCGGAACTTGTGCCGGAGTCGACGATCTGGTATGGCTCTGAGGATGCGCGCTTTTTGCCCGAATGCGTCGATGAGAGGATTCTGGGGGTTCGGATGCTCCGGTGAAACTGTCGAGGTGATTAATGCCGACTCGAAAATGGAAATCGTTCAACTGATAGGAATATTGAATGGTCAGTGGTGCGCTTGTACGTGAAATTTAGGTGCTTAACTGTGGATGTCTAGTGACGTTAGATTTACAGAAACGGATTACAAATTGTATTTATAATTATATTAGATATTTTACATTAAACTATTTCAGAGAAAGATGAGGAAAATGCCAAAGTCATATTCATTCTAATAGTTTCTTTAAAATAACTAAAACAAAAAATGGTCAAAATTCATGTGTATAATATAATCTGATTGCATTATAAAAAGTCAACTAACAACATTAGTGTATCTACTCGTAAGAAGCGTAAATCTTCTCTACTATTGTATTTCATAAATTTTAAATGCATTTCCCTCACTTTCACTCAAATAAAATGGGTCAACCTTTTTTGTCGATAAACATACAATTAATGGTAATTGATATCTACCAATTAACTAAAAAAGATATTTATTCGAATTTATTATATTACTAAATATGTTACGGAAAATTTAGTAATCATAATTAAAACCAATAAATTTGTCTACTAAGTATAATTAATTATTATAAGTAAATATTTCAGCAATTATTAAGAAATATTTAAATAAACTATTTATTAAAAATATTTTATGTTACTAAGGAGAAAATCCTCAAACAAGTTTTTAATATAAGGAAAGTTGAGAAACTGTCGCGATAAGTACAGTAAATCAAAATAACTGCGCAATGTACACAAGGAGAGCATCTTAAATCTATTATTCTTGAGGTAGAGAAACGTAAACATTATGTAAATATGTGAGAGTAAGTATTCGAAAGACACTCGCAAGTCGCCCAGAAATGGATAATAGAAGACGATTCATGTGAATTTCACAACGAATTCGTTTGAATCTTTGCCCACTTCACCAGATTATGAAGTATCGATTTACGAGATCTAACTAGATCTAGTCTTGGATAGAAAAGTATAGGTCAGTAGTAAACAGCTGATGAATTGAAGATGTGAAATCAGATGTGTAAGTCGATAAAAAAAACATACAAGACCCCCTGTCCGCAGAATGTTGAACCGATGTTTCAGAAGGCGCACTACACGCAGATATTCTTGTCTTGTAATGCACACTTGAGATGGAGCTTTCTATCATCGATAATGACTCAGACTTTTTGAGAAGTATTGTGACTAGTGTCGAAACTTAATGACTCCAGTATAAACCACTTACCGCGCGTCATGTCTCAGTTTGGCAGTTCCGCCAAAATCTCACTCCCAAGAGACTTAGCACAATGCCCGTCATTTTTTTCCAATCCGAATAGAATGATTCATAAAGAAGCTCGTCGACGGGTAGTACGCACACGAAGAAGTATACACTTCCTAGACGTGCTGCGAGCCAGCTTTAGATATATACTCATATATATACACACCGAAGCAGGAATTAATCTGGCGCGCTTCTCCAAAACAATGCTTCCCTCGCTCACACGCGAGTCAACGCGTATATATATATATATATATATATACACACACACACACACACGGACTTTCTCCGTATTAGCGAGATTTAGCACTTTAAGGCAGGCATTTTTTGCGGCGCACGCAAATTAAAAATCTTATCCTGCGCGGAGGAAATGGAAATCAGATTGCCATCACGACTCGGTACGAACGCGCGCGGTTCGAAAGTCTTCGATTGGCACTGGCTGCACCATTGATGCTGGTGAAATGAAAAATATATAATGTTGTGCCAAGTTCGAATGGCACTGACGTGACCCTAGTAAGAAAGTTTTCTATCTTTTTACATAGCTGTTTACTTGCTAAACAGCATCAACGAAAAAAGTATTGTTAAACGGTCATATATACAAGGTGTATTTGAACATGCTGAAAAAAAATATCAACTATTGCCAAGTGTAAAGTACCCTCTGCAACAGCGAGTGTTGCACAAACTGTCGACTTTACCACCTCACAGCCAACACACAGAGCGTCCACAGTCTATAAAGCGCAATGTTTACATCGGCACGGCACCACAGGCTCATTATTAATTATCCGTCGCCGTGGACGTCGGTACAGCCGACAATGAGTACGCAGAATCCTCGGCTGATTGGGACAGAGTCCGGCGCGATGTTCCTTTCGCAACTGCGCGCAGAGCTGAGCCACGCGTCATAATAGAGACGATAGTCCGCCCGTGGGGCATATAGACACGAGCGAGCCTGTGGCCTATAAAAATCACGCGCACCACGAAATTATTACGAGCCGAGCCGAGGATTGCGCATCGCAATTTGCGCCTGTCCGTCACTGCTTTTTACACCTTTCCCTGCTGAATCGCTTCTTCTTCGCTCTCCTTCGCGAATCGTACATTGTCCTTTGGCGATCAGAGAATCTCCAAGAACGCTGAATTTCTTTTTTTGCGGCATACTTACAAGTGTCCGCGTTCAGTGCAGAATTATATGCGCAATCTTATACTTGCGCTTTCCAGAGTCTTTAGATTTTTAAGGATATTTTTTAAGATAGAGAAGTTACGCAGCGGTTTAAAAGCGCTATTATGACGTCAGGATGTGAAATTCATCCAAATTGCAGTGTCATAATCGTAGTTTAATAATCTGTCTATCTCGGAAAGGAAAAGATCTTGTAAACAAGCCGAAACATAAAAAAAGGCTTCTTTAATGTATTGTGTTTATCGTAATTCTTGTCAAGAATTATACATAAATTGCGTCTGGACGAGAGAATCGTGTGAAATTGTTGCTATTATAAACAAAATCTAGAAATATTACTGCCATCTTCCATTACTATACATAAATAGTAATAAGAAACCGCACGCGACTAATCTTACAAATCTAACAGGACGCCAAACAAGTATCATTAGTCTCCGGAATCGCTTTTGTCAATAAACATCCACTTCCGCGAGTGATATCTCGTCTCTGCTCAGCTTGAAACGGTCCATAATCTCGGTGTTTATCTCGTTTTAAGAAGAGCTCGTCGTTTGCGCGTCGGTTTTACGGTTTACAGCTACATGGACATGAAGCGCGGCACGGGCATTCCAGCGGGTGAAAGGTCGAGAAAATGCGCTCGTTTTTGCGCGCTCGTTCGGCAGATGTGCTGCGACTGCGCGCACTCTTCTTCGTTTCAATTAGCGCGCCGCGTGCTTTTACTTATATTGTTTTCAGGAACGAGTCTACGTTTCGCGAGCAGCAGCCAACGTCTTTATTACCCTCGGTCGTTAGTAAATTTTTCAGATTTCGCTTCGCTCCTCTGTTACTTTCCAAGACGCTTCCATTGGAATTTCATAGATACTTCTGCTGAGATATAAACGTTAAATTTTGTAAACAATATTAATAAATATATATAGTTCGATTATACGGCTTCTTTTTATATTCATACACCTAATTTCTAATCACAATTGTTCAACTGTGATGAGGGATAAAAAAACTTATTATAAAATAGTTATTTACTTTCTTTATATGAAGCGCGTAAACAGCGCTTATAAGGAATTTAGCAATACTGATGCTAGAAAAGTAGACAATTTATTACAGTACGTTTACAAGCAAATAATCTGCTATTATTTCTTTATTAAATCTCCAAAACGCGTAATTCTATAATAAATCAGTGTTGCATATGTAGCGGCGAAGTTTAGAAAAAGAAAAATACAAATCACACTTATTTCGTAACTTTTTTATCGTGAATTTCTACTTAATGGAGAGAAATCATCGATAGATTAAGGTAGATATTAAATATTACTCATTAGTTGGATAACAAATTTTGATACTACCTTTTTCGGCACACTTATAATTTCGAAATGTCGTTTTGGTCTCTGTGGTTTTTCTAATTTTTTGCGGCACAACAATCATCTCCGACGATAAGAGCAATCTTTACATTAGGTTACACATTATAAATTAATTTCACTGCTTATAAGGTGCATTTGAATTCTCAGCCAATGATACATAATTGACGTGTTCCTCGACGAATATGACTCGAGAGTTGTAATTGCTGTGTGAAAGGTACTTGCTGCCGGTACTGTCGCAGGAGGATCATTAGCGCATCGCCACGCGTAAAAACTCGACTTTTTCCGATGTAAATTGACGGTTATGCAAGCTTTACAAATCCGCGCGCGTTCGTTTGTTTAGCGATTTCCCGGTCGAAAAGACTCTAGTATATATGTATACCTACAAAGCGTTTAGCATGCAACTGATCAGGATCGCAGCGTGAAATCGCCGTTCGTCGCGGATACATTTAATATTACTGGGCCACTCTTGCGCAATCCCACTCGCTCGAGCTTTCGACATTTCAGTCATTTACATTTTTGCACGAGACGAGAATATTTTGAATTTCAATCACAATAGCAATTTCTTCTTCTTTTTCCTTCTTCTTCTTGCTAATGTGGAACGCAATTGACCAAGTTCACACTAGTTTTACGTGAAAGGATGTGAATTGTACGTAATGTAAAAAGGTTTTTTATTAGTCTCGTAAAGATTAGCTGTTGGGAAACCCTTGAGTTATTGGTTGCTTGGCATTATTTTTTCCACTACAAGAATTGTACTTGCGGCAATTTGTGTTTGTTTACAAAATATAGTTTGATTTGGGAAATTCATCACCTTAATTGTTGGTACACACGCGATAGCCGTATTATCCCATGAGTTTATTTATTTACTTGCAAGTTTGCTTGTAATATCTAGCTATATCAATGAATTTAATTCATTCTCAATCTATAAAATATCTTGCATTATCAGTGCAATTACAGCATATTAAAAGCATTGATTACACATTAGCGTAACAGTCTTCAATTAATGCTGCGTCACTACATCATTTAGCAAGACGCATCAAAGGGCGCTTTCAAAGCTAACGAGCGATTAAACAAGAGCGATTGATAATAATCGCAGCTTAGGCTAATCGATAGAGATCGAAAGTCATCCTTTCATTCGGCGATCCTTCGCCGGCTATGGAGACCTGAGGACACGCGGAGCACCGGCGGCTTTATGACGAAATTAACCGCTGATTGATTACGCGCGAGATTACGATTGTCGATGCGCCACGAGTCGACGCCTCGGAAAACGATCGTCATTATCCCATCCCCCTCTCATGTCCCCTGCAGGTTCGCGCTATAGAGAGATATATCGCGGAGAAAGTAAGTATCGTGGGTTTTCAGAATCGGCGCTTGGCCGCGCGCGCGTATAACGACGCCTCGCTATTATCCCTCTTTCCTATCTTGCGCGAAGCGTAAGTTCCTCCCTGGGTCGCCTCCGGGGCTCTCCTCGATATGTATATATATATATGTGTGTGTGTACGCCGCGATTGTCTTACGTAAGCGCGCGAATTATGATCATGGCCGAGACACGACGAAAATGGCTTTTTGCATGCGACTAGCCGTCCGGAGTCGTGTGTTGTTGCTCCTTTTTTACCAGGCGCGCGGGAAGCTGTAATCAAACGTTATACTCCCCTGCTCATGAGAATCCTTTTCTGGAGCGGTTTGCTCTTTAAAGGAGCTGGGACGCGCTGTACATTGTCATGTGTTTTTCTATGTACTAGAGCTTTTTTTAATATGTGAGGGAGTTGGAAGGAAGATTGAATATGCTTAAAAATGCATAATGCACGCTCTTGGCAGGTTTATAGTTTTCGCTGATTTACGTCAGTGTGAGCGATGAACATAGGAGTTAAAGTGAAGTTTTGAAAACTTCCTAGCCACCAAGTTTCCTTGGAGGGTTCTAAAATTATTTATTACTATGTACTTTGAATAATTCAATAAATTAAATATTCTACGTAATGCTGTGATATATAGAAATTGAAAAATGACCCTTAAATAGAAATTGTTAAATTTAAATAAAAAAATTGACGTGTTAAAGTCATAGGAAATATTAATCACTATCTAGTAGATATTTTTATTCTGAATTCACAAATTTTATTTATTTATAGTTGTACAGATGCATACTCATATGTCCATTGGCAATGGCTTTTTAAGCAGCAACAAGCAAAGCCTGTACCTGTTATTTCAGAAAATGATCCTTGATTTCCAAGGCATCTACAATTTCAAGCGGGATATGCGAAATAACACACGGTGCTATAAAGATTTAAATCTTTTAAGATAAGTAGAGAGAATATCTTAAAAAAGAAAATGAAAGTAAAAGGATAAGCATTTATTTGATCTTTAAATGAAAAATGACTCATCTACTCAAGAATTTCGAGCAAATAAAAATGTCGCACATAATAATTATGTTGAAGAATGAGATGCGAGTCTTGTTTCTTTGTATATATTTGAACTTAAAAGTCGTTAATTATTAAAATCTAAAATTTTTTATTCATTACTTTAATTTATTCGATTGATCGTTTTATGCGCAGAAATGCTTAAATATTTACGACGTCTATTATAGACATGCTACAACTAGTTTTAAAAGTCACATAAGTGAACGAATTCTGGTAGATACTATCGAAAAGTATGTATCGAGGCATTTTGTTAATTAAATTTTATTATTATAACATAGTTACGTTCATGGCTTTGGCAATAATGCCGACGCTTAAAATGTATTTCGGCAGTCTACTTTAATTAAGCACTACAATTATCTCGTTAAAAAATCATTTTCGTTCACTTTATATGTGCGCTATTGCACTGAAAAAAACTTAGCTCCGGTACAGACTTACCTCTTTTCTTCAAAATAAAATGTCTATTAAATTGTCGCTATAATTATTACGAAAAAATGAGTATGCAACTAAGTTTATATCAAGTAGGTATTACCTTGTCAACACGTTTAATATAATTAAGGAACTAGATTTAAGAAACAAAAAATAAAAATAAAAAGATTCTTATTAAACACGTCATTCTGCCAACTCATTTTTCCGCAACAATGTCTTTTTTCACGCCGCACATATAACAGCTCATCCAACACGAGGAGCGCGAAACACTGTCGTTTGTACGTACAAACGTACACCCTGAATAAAGTCATAAACGTCGTAGAAAAAAACGAAGACGAGAGCCCACACAAGGAGAGAAGAACGCCGAGAAGGGGAACAACAACAACAAGAAGACAACATGTTGGCGTAATTCCAACGAGCAGCCTCGTCTCGATTTCTTCTCTCATCAGTCGGCATTGTATGTTGATTCTGATTGGATAACAGGACTCGCGAGTGCGCGCGCGCGAGCGCTAAGTATATGATTAACGTAAGAACTCCTGCGAAAGAGAGTCGGCGCGTGTCTACATCACTCTCTCTTTCGCGCGCCTGCGCTCTCCTCTGCGCGCGTTCGTGTCTCTCTAATTTTCTTTTCTCTCTCTCTCTCTCTCTCTCTCTCTCTCTCTCTCTCTCCGTTCCGTTTTACTTTTTTTTTTCACCTACCAGTGCCGCCGCGCTTTTTTCAGGCAGTTTTTCATTTTCACTCGGTCCTCTTCTCTCAACTGATTACAGCGTTGGGTAAGCTGCACGTGCGGTTTTTTGTTATAATTCATGCAGGTTTTAATTTTAACTTGAGATTCTCGGAAGATCCTGCTAATGTAGCTGCCTCGTTCTTATTTTATCCCGCCAGAAAAGTAGCTTTACAAATACTTTCATAAACTCGTTTCATTGTTTATTTATAATTGGAATATACCTTATTTTAATATATAATCGAACTTGTACGTACGGGGATTAGTGAAAATGGTTCTATTAGTTCAAGAAGATTCATGAAGCTGAGAAAAACCCCATAAATAACTGATTTGAAGCGAAAGTTTGAAACGTCTTTCGTGAAGTTTGTGGCCAAAAAAGCTAAGACTTTGATAAGATCATAAATTATCAACAAACTTAAATTTATAATATAATTTTTAATTGAGTATGAAAACGGTAAAAAGGATTCAATTATGCCATGCGATGAGAAAATAAGTAAACTATTTAAATAAAAGAACCTTGGTTTTCTAAATTACAATTAGTTTAAATTTTGCATTTACCACTTTCAGTAGTAGCAAAAATATTTTCATAAAGCTACAATTCATGCGAAACGTAACCAGATAAGTCCATTTTTCAAATTTTCTGACCGGAGTAACCGGATAAGTCCATCATTTTTTTCATTTAGCATAGTTATAATTTATTTTATTTATTCAAATTGAATATGAATATGATACATAATATATATTTATCTGTTTATTTAAAAAATTCCTATACACTTTCAAATTATAAACATTTTAAAATTTTACAATAT
>JAYJLV010000001.1:11922279-11969335 GCA_036873485.1 Torymus texanus | reverse complement strand
AAATTCTTTTTCGTCCATTTTTTGAAAATCACTCGACTTCCTCGATTCAAACGAATGCCAAATACAAAGTAATAGACAGATCTGGTTGAAACTTGGTGTGTGCTCTTCTAAGAGATGCTACTAACTAAACATAACCGCGATACTCGCCAGTAGTGCCATCTCTCTGACTTTGCACGGACTTTTCAAACGACCCTCGTATTGCTACCATGACAGATTTCGTTAGAAGCTATGGTATCCCTCTCAAAGGCAGGAAATACGTTGATACGGTTGAGGACTTCTCCCTAAAACCCTGGTTTACAAACTATGACGATCTCAAAAGACAGGACATCAGAATTTTATCCAGACTTAGAAGTGGTCATAATGGTACTAGGGGCCATCTTGCTTCTAAAGGTTTTAGGGTTGTGCGATTGTAGTGAAGACCTTCACAGCATTGATCATCTCATCAGTGTTGCCAGATTGAGCAATTTATCGCCGGTTGGGCGATTTCAAAACCTCGGGAGCATTCAATAAATATCATGGAATATACATATATAATATACATATAACATATAGTCAGTCAGCCGGAGAAGTCGCCAATTTGGGCGACTTCATTGCTCTTGGCAGGCTACATGTGGCGACAAGCTTGCCCTCTATTGGGCGAAACTTGATTTCGAATCATCTGGCAACACTGCATCTCATCTGACACTGCCGTAACCTCGACCCCCTAAGAAATCCTTTCTTAGATAAATGCGTAGAACTTAAGGTACCTTTTGAAACCTGTCCTTCTATTCTTGCTTTTAAACACCCTAAAATGTACTCATTTCTTCTCAAATTGATCTATAAAGGACAGATCCCTGTGTAAAAAATTACAGCTCATTCTACAATGTCTATATCATAAAATTAATCACGCTCTCCATTTTCAGCAAGATATATCTTATATATGTATAACAGTTCAGGATTCTGAACATGTTCAAGACTACCACAAAAAACTTTCATTAGATAATTATTATACAGTGGAATTGCGGTACATAGCTGTTAATCAGCAATAACCGTTTGGAGGAAAAAAAAGCTGGGATGATGAAACAGGTGATGAGGACGAAGATACCGATGAGATGTGGACACACTAGGTCAGGGGAGAGCGAGTTGGCTGCTGAGGCGAAGATGTGAAAGAGGAGGTTGTGAGACCAGAAAGGCAAGTACTGCGGCCTGGGCCAGCGTGCCCGGGAGCGAGTGCAGCTCTGGGCCGGGTGATGGACAAGGCAACCTGGACAAGCGCACCCGGGAGCGACTGCAGCTCAGGACTGGGTAATAGGTAAGGCGTGCGTGTTCCAATCCTCACAGCTGTGGCGTTAATGCGCCAGGGTTTTGTGTGGAGAAGGAAAAGAGCGACAGCCATTCAATCCTACTACCAGGGAGTATGAGCGACTGCGACCTGGGGGATTAGGAATGGAGCGTGCTCGGTTGCAGCAGGTTGACAGGTTCCATGTGTGTATGGTTTTTGCTCGAAGAAGGTTATCAGAAGGTTTGCGTGTTCATATCACGACGGGGTCACCAATGTCGCGGCCCCGTGGAGCTAACGCGCTGCAACCCGGGGGCGAACAGAATGTAAGAGATGTGTAGGAGAGTGAGTGGAGCATCGGTAAGGTAGAGTGTTTCGTCCTGGGTTACCGTCTGGACTCATCAGTAAGACATGACGGTAACCCTGCCTTAGACACACCAGGTGGGGTGTCGGAAGATGGTAAGCTGCATATCGATCACCAGCAGATTTGGTCGCTTGCGAGAAAGGAAGGTAGGTGCGAGCTCTAGTGGTGCGAGAGGCGAAGCTAGAGCGCCACAGATTCACGTACTGAAAAATATCGTGTGATAAGTGATAATCGCGTGAAAATCGCGCGACAATCGTGTCAGTTTATCGAACGTTTTTTTTTACGCAATTTTCGTGCGATTATTGCACGATCATCACGAGATCTATTCAAAATGACGCTTAAAAATATGAGCAAAATTTTTTTATTTAAAAAAAGTTAATTTACCATTTTTTCAATGATATTTATACGTTAGAAACAAGATACGCCAATTTGGAATACTAATTGTAAAAGAATAAATGATAATGTTTAATTACTTTTGATTTTTCAACAGAAAAATTATTTTGTATTAGTATACACTTTGTATACAAAAATCTAGCATATAAAATAAGGAAAGTATTATTTTTATTAATTATTAAAAACTCAATATTTTATGAAGGTAGAAAACAATTTTTTATTAGAAAAAAACAATAATGTTTATCCGAATACGTAAATGCTTATTTTATAAAATAATTATTTCTAATTTTTGGTAATTAAAGCTTTTAAAAAACTTTCCTAAGAAAATAATTATATATTGTTATAACGCAAAGTTCTACGTGATTCAACCGCATTATTTCTGCGTTGTTTTCTTTCTGCAGCTCTCAAATCTCTTATTTTATGTCGTAAAACATAAATGGATTTCATTAATAAATCGGCTCGTTCAACGGTATTATACTTATTTCGTTTTAAAAAAAAATCATATAAACCTAAAAAAATGATATCATAAGTTGTTATCTATGTACATAATATCTCAATTTAAAAAAAAAATATATATTCCTTACTTATTATAAGACACAGTGGATGGTGTTCTATTAATTTTACTGCGGGGATCTTTCTGGTATATTTTTGATTGGCTGAGTCAAATCAAAGGCACGGTTACATAACTGATCCTTATCCCATTATTAATAAAGCTAATTCACCAAGAAAAATTGAGGGTTTGTGTACTTGTATTATCTGCCAACTTCGAGAAGATACATAGATACCTTCGCCAAGATAAGTCTATAAAAAGTATATAATTTAAAATATTTTTGTGTTATATTTAAAAACAATGAATTCTTTTATTAACATGTTTTATACGTCTGCATACCTGATTTCCATCTTCACTCTTATATAACGGTCCTGCATGCCATGTAATCCTTCGTTTGAAGTTTCATAATATTCCAAACATTTCACTATAAATGTACCCTTCTTTTGTGTGGTTCTCTGACGTCCTAAAATTAGTGGAACAGATATTTTAACTTGATTCATAAATAATTGCATCAAAGAATTGCTAATCAAAGGTCAGGAAACAAAATCTTTAGTATACTTTTCCGAAGTTTTTTGGTACGCTTAATCTGAATCTGGCTTTAGAAATCATTAAACCCATAAAATCAAAACCATTTCAAGGAAATGAAAAACTAATTTATAGATTTATGTATTTAAGTTTGATGGGTTTACGGGTTTTAGATTAAGAGTTTATGACTTTAGTATATTTATCTGTTTAGGATTCATGGGTTTATGGGTTTAGGTTTTACGGGTTTAGTGCTTATGCCCTACATCGGGTAATCATAAAATCCGAAGGGCATCCACATAGAAAATCCTACATAGAAAATTCTTTTCGAAGGCTCGAAAACTTGTGACCTGAGAAAAGATCGTACTGTGTTTAGGATTTTATTATATTTCAAAAATTTTATCTTCTCCAATAGTGGTAAAGACCACAGGACGTAACAAATTTTTCGATATGATAATGTGAACACAAGGTTCCGTACATACATAGAGACATACATGCATCAAAGGGGACACTTAAAATTGACTCATTTTCGGTGGAAAACGGTTTTTACAATAAATAATTGATTTTTGAGGTGTTACAATTTTCGCTCTAGTGAAAATATAAGACACTCCCGAGAAGCGGTCGTGCCTAAAAATTAGTGTTTAAGTTGTAACAATCTTAAACTATGAAAAAGATATGAATTAGGTACAGATTTAATGAAGATTTACAAAAAGTATTCGAAGAAAAATAACTTCTATTTATAAAAAGGGACTTACCAACAGACTTATAAGTATTCTATATTGTATTTAAATCTTATATTTAATACCTACATTTTATATCAACTATAAGCATAACAAGTGTAATGTATGAAAGGAAATATATGGTCAGGAAAAAATAATTTATTGAAAAGAATGTTTTTAAATATTATATCAGTATTTTTATTGTTTAATTGCCAAAATTGCTTAGATAAAGTTTACAACTGGTTCAGTAAAATTAGTTCAAATATAATAATAACTTATAAAGCCACAAGACTTTATAATCTAAATCGTATGTCGCAAAATTTTGATATTTTCTATTGTATATATACAAGTTAACATAGTTAAAATACTTCATATAAAAATTATATTCATAGTCTCATAAATAAGATAAAATATTAAATTAAATGTAAGTCATTTGAATATATACATATGCATAAATAGAATTCATGAACCATTCTATAAGTTTTGTTTCTTTATACAAAGTATTCAGTTTATACAACTATTGTTTTAAATTATTTAAGAAATCCTACGTACAATGTATCATTTACCTTATTTCTTTTATTACTTAATTTTAACTGTAATACAATTATTGAAAGTTTATTTTTCATAACTATTCAATCTATTATCATTACAATATATAGTACTATATTATAATACAAAAAAAATCAAAAAATCACAGCATAAACCACTAATTTGTAGTTCAATTACGTCTTGATTTTCTCTTCTTCTTTTTTAATTTGTCAGAATCACTATCGGAATAGTCACGGACATCGCGCTTCTTCCTCCTTTTTTTCAATTTGTCCAAATCACTGTCTGACGACTCACGTGTATCACGCTTCTTTTTCTTTTTCGATTTGTCGAAATCACTGTCTGAAGATTCACGTGTATCACGTTTCTTTTTTTTCTTTGATTTGTCGAAATCACTGTCTGACGATTCACGTGTATCACGTTTCTTCTTTTTTTTTAGTTTGTCTGAATCACTCTCAGAAGATTCACGTGTATCACGTTTCTTCTTTTTTTTTAATTTGTCTGAATCACTCTCAGAAGAGTCACGTGTATCACGTTTCTTCTTTTTTTTTAATTTGTCGGAATCACTTTCAGAAGATTCAGATGTATCACGTTTCTTCTTCTTTCTTTTTAATCTGTCCGAATCACCGTCGGAAGATTCAGATGTATCGCGTTTCCTCTTCTTCTCTTTTTTTTCTTTTTTAACCTTTTTACTTTTCTTTTTCTCTTCTAGCGTCACATCCTTTTCCTTCTTTTGTTTCTTTTCTTTTATTTCAATATCCTTCTCTGGAGAAGGACTAGGTGTTCGAACTAATTGATAATTTTGCTGGACTGCTGCCTTCAACTGAGCTTCACGTTCACGTCTCTCTGGATCCAAGCTGGTGCCCTCTACGAAATACTCTGATATTCCAAAGGCTTCTCTCAGAAGACTGTTTTTCTGCAGATTAGCTTCTGCAATGTGATGTGTTTCTTGCACAATATCACGACGTATTTTCTCATTGTTACGACCCTGCTCCTCACTCATTTGCAGAGTCTCACGGTAAGCTGTAACTTTAGCTTCAATTTCTTCTGCTGTGTATCCTTGTTCTTCCAAAGTATCAGCTAATTCTATACATTTTAATTCAAGTTGTCTTTTTCTTGCATGCTCTAAAATCTCCTTGTTTGGTTGACGATTAGCTTGGTCAGCTTTTGGATCATCCTTAAAATTGAGTTTTTCTCGCTTACGTACAATAGCAAAGTTTCTTTGCACATAACCATTTGTGCCTGAACCTCTGGCAGTTTGCAAACCTATTCCATTATACATTTTGGCTCACAAGTAACTTAAAATTCATAAACTACTCCAATCAAGATATGGAAGATGACTAAATGGCCACTAAATATGGCCTGGAATACTTTATACACCTACCAACTAAGGGTGGTTTTAAGAAACGTGTAGTGATACAGCAGATTCTGATGAATTCCTGTACAACTGTAAAATAAAATACATACAAAAATTGTATTATTAATTCATGAAATAATATATGTGATAATCTAATTTCATAATAATTTTTAGTGTAAAATACTGAGACAGTATTCTTTATTGAGAATAAAAAAATTTACAAAATTGGTTATATTAAATATTTCCGTGCAACAAGATATTACAACATACTTATATGCACCTCATTAATACTAAAACTAACTTTTTTTAGGTTAGAACAAAACTTTGATTTTCTTTTAATCAATATTTAATTGATACTTAGTACTTATTAAAAAAATGAAAACTTAACAAATTTTAAGTTTTTATTTATAAAAAGTTTATTTCATATTATATCTTTATTTTTATTCAAATAGTTTTTTGACACCTACTATGCACAAAAATGCATTTACTTTTAGTAGAATATTATTCATTCGAAAATTCTATTGTAATAAATAAGTGACATAGTCGGAAAATTATTAGAATGTTTATAACGTAATGATTAAATAAAAAAAACTTAGCATGCTGCATGTTAATAAATATTTCATTTATTTACTACTAATTAGGATTACTACTGTATGTATTAATAATACAAAACTTACCTAATCTATTTATTTGCAAAAACTTTGACTTTTTCATTCATGTGACGTACTCGCTGTAGAAAGTTGTTTCAATTAAACAACATTGTAAAACTCTGATTGTAGGTTAAGTTTGACTACTTTTATTTTACTCCCTTTCGGGAACGGGCCAGTTATAATATAGCTACGACTGTTCATACGACATCAAGGTATAATTTGTATTGTGTTGTGCTGTGCCGTATGTAAACTAGCCCAGATTCATATAACCAGTATTTCAGTATATATATAAGTATAGGCAGATCCTCAACAAGAATCCAAAATTCTAAACAGTGCACATGTGCCCTCTATATCCGGAAACCAGAAGTTCGATAATTTGCTACTGTAAAAAACGCCATTTATATATCCCATCGGTGCAATGAGCCACAGCTAGGGCCAATATATAACATTTTATTAATTACAATAATTACTGAGTGAAGTCAGAAACATGAATTTTAGGAAACGTTTGTAAATGCACGTTCCTGCATGTAAATGATAAGCGATGTTAAACGGGGGAAAATTGCCAACCGGTTGAAGTTGAACGGGAATGTTGGCTGACGACACGCAAAGCTAACTTCTCGACAATGTCGTTATAAGGTGGCTGATGATGCAATCCTCCTCTATAATAAAGCGGATGACGATTATTTATCGAATTGAAGGTTTAGTGCAAACTTCATAGCGTTATCAAAAATATTATTGGTTGAAATATATAAAGAGCTAACTTCACAGCGATGGATCTCATTGGTCAAAGCCATCTGTGTGCGTAGCGCGCATTTAGAATCCTAATCACATATCAGATATTATGGCGACTTGGCATCAGTGTCGAGAAGTTGGCCTCGTTTATCGTTGCCAACCAAGAACGAGGAGAATTCTCCCTGGTGTGGCATCACTGCGTTGGTAAACGGACAGCGCAGTATTCGTAATCGTATATCGTAATGTAAGTCCTTATAGCTACAACATAAAAGCCATGGTGTTATTCAGATAAAATATCTTAATAAAAGGAACTTTTTTATAAAAATATTCTAATTATTTTATTTTTAATGCTATAAATAATATAAAATATTTTTATAAACTATTCTTACTATCAATTAATTTCCTTACGATAGATTTACACTTATATAAAACTCATACAAGTTTGTTTTTTAATTATAATGATACTCAAGATTATTTTAACATAAAGTAAATGAGTTAGTAAAAATGTTTTCATTTTAAGCTATAAGCCTGAGAAAAAAATCTACAATTAGCTAATAAAAGCACATTTACTCAACGGAATTGTTATTTATAATTTATAAACGCATTGTTTTTACTGCTAATTATTACGCACATATAAAATCACTCTTTAGCAGTAGCTTCTCTGCCTCTCCCATCTCGCATTGGTGTTGGGGAAAAGTTGGAGAAACGAGCAACGGGGGCAGTCACATCTTACTCGCTCAACGTATTATGCTATACAGCGTGTTGGACCCCAACGTATACAGAGGGCAAGCAACACGTTTTGCCACATCATCAGCGCACCGGGAGAAAGATAGAAAGAGAGAGAGAGAGAGAGAGAGAGAGAGAGTATGTATGTGTGTGACGAGGCTCTATATGTAACGCAAAGTGGAGAGGGAGCTGAGAAGACGCGCGGAGATAGGACGAAAAAAGCTTCCACGTTCCTTTGGCTGGAGCGCCCGCACGGCCGGTTTTATCACAGACGTAGCCAGAGTAAGCGGTACCTTGGGTTATTGAGGATTGCTCCGATGTTGAATGCTGCGCTGGGAGCAAGCGATTTTAGACAACACCAACCAATATAGAGATACTGCAGATGTCCCATACACAATATGAACTTGGAACTCGAAATTGTTAAATATGAAAGTCTATTTAGGCGTATTCCAAAATGTGGAAACTGCGATAGACATTCAAAAGCGCTTTAAAGTCATGCGTCCGACGGTGTAAGGTTTCAAACGTTCCAAAATTACTAAAAAATAAATATTGGAAACAAGCCTATATACTTATTGAGTATTATTATGTATGTACTTTATTTAGGTATAAAAACATTTCGAGGAGGTCTATTTTCATGAACGTAGTCACACTTTTTGAAATGATTCAAAACTTAACACGATGTTCCGAAACTCTGCATCTGAGTTTCAAAATTTCCGAATACTCTCTTTAATTTGTTTGTATAAATAATAAACATGTAAAACCGTACAACAATAACTGTATAGGAAACTGTATAGACAACTATTGGTTTTCGGACAATTGTTTTACACGTTTTTAAAGTTTTAAAGAATTTTAGCGATTGTCTATACGTTTTCGTACATTCATGTACGGATTGATAAGATTTTATCATGATATGCTTTCGTACGTTTTATTACAATCAATTTTTCGCATATATTAGTACTTTCGATATTACTACAATAAAAATGATTCTGGCACGAGGATGAGTTTGTCGCCCGAACTAAGCGATAGACAACGTGCGTAAAGTGCTATTTTAGCACATGCTTGCAAACCTAAGCGTGTGTATAATAAATGTAATAATAAACGTAGGAAACCGTGAAAAATCCATACAACTGACCGAAAACCAACACTTTTATACAGTTTTGTACGATTTCTTATGATTTGATCCGGTTTCTCATGATTTATTGCGATTCGTTTGTTATTTTTTATACAGGCAAGTAATTTTTATTTTAAGAAGGTCATTAATACATAAACTATAGATTTTTAGATTATATATATTATATAATTATTTTTGAAACTGACAGAAATATTAGTTTACAAATTCCAAAAGAACAAGAAGTTCCAAATGTTAACGGTAGTTTTGGTTTGTTTATTTAGTTATATATATATATATATATATATATATATATAGGCAAGATATTAGAATATTCATAAAGTTGAAACTCAAGTACATCTAAGGATCTTTCGCAATAACTTTATGGAACAACCTAAAGCTCCTAAATCTGCGCAGTATACTTACATGATAAGGAACTCCGATAAAATTCTTACGGGAGCTCAGTTCTTTTAACAAGATGAAAATTTTTGTAAATAATATACACAACTCATTCAAGAGAAGTAGTTTAAGAGAAGGATGGGATTCCCTGAGTTATCTTTTTCTTAGGTCTATACCTGAAATCGCTCCGCTATTCTTTAAAAGAGATGACTCTCGAAATAATGACTCTTCGTTTTCGTTCTATTATACCAGATGATTTCGCAACCTCACAAATGTTGTTTTTTATTATAGATCTGCATGATGTGTATGCATGCTATTATTTTGGATTAGCGTACTATGTAAACATTATTTCCACAATCAACGCAAGTAGGTACCTTATTGATTTTCATTTTTATGAAAATATTTTTATACCATCGTAACGTACATGTAGCTCTAAGTATATTATACGAACAACAATATCTTTTACCTGCAGAACTATTAAAGTGTCATTTTGAAAATAATTTCCGTTTTAACTTATTTTTCTAAAATTATAAACTTACAATACTTTTACAAAATAACAGTTTCCAAAAGTTTGAAACAAAATACTAACTTTAAAAATTAAGTAAACAATATCATGTAATAAAATAATCTCCCAATGAATAATTTTCAAACTTTTTGTCTCAAAAGTACATGTCAAAAGTTAGTAAAAATAAAGGTTTTCTCATTGTTTTTATACCTTGAGTTAGACGGGTACAATAATTGTATAATTATTTGCGTGAGCGCTCCTTACTTTTCGCTGCTCTAAGTCATTGACCAAATAGTAAATAATTTGTTTACTCTTACTTTTTGATTAACAGTATTAATTTTTCAAAAGAGTATGTGCTCTGATGTCCGCATGTGAATAGTAAACTAAATTTATTTTTGTTAAAGTTCATAAGTTTTATTTCCCGTAAAAGTGTAGATAATCGACGCATATTCATAATTGTTGCGATAAATAGAGAATTCGTAATAAAGCTAAAAAAATTTCTTTTTTTTATATCATAAATATTCGGAAACAAAACATTTGTATTCTAAAGCCTACATAGCATTAGTTTAATGGTGTAACATCATCATGTTCTTGACTATGAGCCTATTTTCGAAAATTTTGTTATCTCTCAGTTGGTTTTCTTACAGATTATTTCAAAATTAAGACAAATTATTAAGTATTTAAATACCATTACCAAAATCAACGAAAAAATGTCTTCTGCATTACAGTTCTTCCAGTTTCATTTCAGTTTCGAAAAATTGTATATGCGTGTATATTTTAGAAATTGAATTGATATTTAAACTCAAAATTCAATTATTTTGAATGATTAAATTAAAACAGCTACCGATTCAATGAAACTTAACTACTTGCTCAAACTTTATTTATTATTCACTCAAAAATAAATAAACTTTAACTATGGGACTTTTGTCAAAACGTAATAGGATTGTTGTATATTCTTTATTTTTTATAATTTAACGTATTTCATAAATTTAATAACTGATTTCGATACTAAATTTTAATAAATTTCGAAAGGTATGAAAATGTCGATAAGCATGTAATTTTTTGTACGGATTCCGACATCCTTTTATCAGGTTTATCACCCCTCACCTTCCTTTATATAAAAAATAATAAATATTAAAAATCAGCTAATTTTCTTATTGTAAAAACCATACTTAATTTATACTGAATAATGGTGTGACATTGATTGTATATTTTTAAATAAAATATTCAGTATAAGTTTAATTTTATATCGTAAAAAAGTTCTTGTCTGAAACAAGGGAATTCACTAATAGAAAAAAGAAAAACGGAAACTGAAAACATGGAAAAAAATAAAGCTTGCTCCAAAAGAGCGCACAGCGTGACGTCGCACTTTCTACGTCCTACCCTAGACCCCACGTGGCCGAGCATCACATGGCACCTACAATCTCATGACAAGTTACACGTCACTTCTTTCTTCAAGTATGTCAATTTCCAAATAAAATCATGGAAAAAAATTTGCAAATAACTTTAATTGAAAGGCCATTCAAAAGTGGCATCTAAGTCGCTAGTTACGTTCCTGCTCGCCGGCCAACGTGGTGGTGAACCATGTAGACGCATATGCAATCCCGCCGCGTGTACGGTGTACCGCTGGCCGCTCGCGGTGCTCCGATGCTGTAGATCGCGTTACGGCGCTAGTCGCGTCCGTGTGTTTCGGCTTATACTCCCATAGGTATATATATATATACACACACGAGACACGACACAGTACACACCGCCTCAGCCGCCTCAGCGCCAGCGGCAGCGGCACTACCACCATCACTATCATGTAGCGCCTTACCGATCCCCCCGGTGAAAGAGAGAAAGAGGGAGGCAGTGGGAGAGTCAGAGCGGTAGTTACGTGGTCAAAAATCTCTCTCCTCTCTCTCTCTCTCCCTCTATCGCTATCTTTCTCGCACTCTCTCTGAAGCTCGACTCGAATTCTCGATGCGTGGCACTGCGTGCGCGTGTGCACTCTCTCACATACACACATAAACCCCGCGATCTCACACGCACGTCTGTAGCCGCTAACACGTCGGCGCTCGACCGTCGGCAAAGTCTCGGCTCGCTCTCTCTTCTTCTTTCGTAGCCCGTCGTCGTGTCGCGTCGGCGTTTCGATAAGCTCGGTGCTCTCCACTTGTGCAGCAGTAGCAGCAGCAGCGGCGCTATATAGCCCCTTGTCTGTCCAAGTGAACGAAGCAGCAGTCCGAACCTAACGAGCCCTCCAATATGTCACGCAATCAGTAAAAACCAACCCCCAATTTGACCGTACTAAACGCACGCAGCTGGATCAGAGGAGTCGAGGAGGTGTGGTGTGGAGACGATAAGGCTCGCAAGGCTTCGTCTCTTTCTCGCATCACCGCGAAGCGCACACGGCAGGAAGTCGATATTTTCATCTAAGCAAGAGACCACGTTTTCACGAGCAGCAACATGAGCGCGCCGAAACAGGAACAGCAACAGCAGCAGCCCCAGCAACCGCCCCCTAAGCCATGCTACGGCATCGTCAAGCAGGTACATATACTTACCCTATTCCTACTCCGAGAGAAAACGAGAAAGAGTGCGTCTGGCAGGCGATACGGGACGTTCTTTAACCTTTCCTCCTTACTGTGCGCGCCGCGTGGCCGCCGGCCCACGGGCGGCCCGCCGCGTGCTCGCGACTCCGAAACATATGGTCCTCGCGCTTTTTCGATTCGGGATCCAATTTCCCGACTACTCGTCTGTTTTTCAAACTCTCTTTCCTGTTTCATCCAATTGATCCAACTTTTCTTTCATTCTGGAGCCGCCTTCATGGAGATTTCTGACCTTGACGTGGGTGCAGTCTTAGGTAACTGGGATATGAGCTATGCTTGGAGATTACTTTAAGTTGGGCTGGAAATGCTTCGGATGAGTGAACCCTTGTTTTTCAAACACAGTTTTTCTGTCATGTTTTTTCTCTGCGATTCAGAGCAGAATCTGTGAAAGCGATTGGAGCCAAGTGGCATGTGCCACATGTATCACAAGGCTTATCTATTTGTTTGCACAAGTTTCTGCCAACATATTTTTCACTATTGGAGGAGATAATTTTTCACTTTTGCTGGTTCTTTCAAGATCTATCATCACAGTTTTAAATTCTTTTCATTCACGAGTCAACATCTGTTGCAGTTATTTTGTATTTTATGACAAAAATAACTTTTCACTTCTCCTGTTTTATTTTTAGATCACTTGTATTCTCTTTTCTATATTTCTGAATTACTTTTTTTTTCATCTGCTAAATTTAATCATCACTTGCCACAGATCAACTCGGGAGACTCCATCACAATCCGAGGACAACCCAAAGGAGGCCCTCCACCAGAGAAATCTCTGATCTTGTCCAATGTCATTGCTCCAAAATTAGGTCGTCGTACAGTGAATACCAAGTATGTAAATTAAATTAGTCTCTTTCATATAAGACAAAAAATTATAATAATACCCAATCTAAATTTTTTATTATTATATTTATAGTGTTGAAACTAAAGATGAACCATATGCATGGGAAGCAAAGGAATTCTTGAGAAAGAAATTGATTGGACAAGAAGTTACTTTTATTGAAGAAAAGTCCCCGAACAACAACAGAACATATGGACGAGTATGGCTTGGCAAAGGTAATCATTCTATTTTCAATTTTGAATCAATTTAGTGTGACCTTTAACTTTCACTATAAATAGAAAACATTGAATATTATTTATAAATACTTGAAAATCTCAAAAATTTGCACAAAGTACCAGTCTTTACTGTTATCAGGCCATAGCTAAGTTTTTCAAAAGTTCTATATGATATGCATAAATCATAACTTGGATTATATTTATTTTCTACAAATAATAATCTCCATGTCATTTTCTTACATAGATTAAGTTTTTTTTAAAAGTAGCATACATTTTCCCATTAGCCTGTACATAGGTTCAAAATAATTTTATCACTGATGAATTTTCGTACATGAAATTAAGTATAGAAGTATAACAGAACTCTGATGTTGTACATAAAATTTGACAGGTTACAAACAACAAATTTCATATACAAATACGTGGCTTCAACGTGGCAATCGACATGTCATACACGACGCTCTCGTACGCAAATTATTTTGTCAACCACATCATTATCACTCATCAAATTCAATTAATATCAATATTTAGTTAATTGTTAAATATTTACATTTTATCTTACAAGAAACAATTGTTTGTAATATTCACAAATATTTTTTTAAATCTCGAGAAAATCATGCGATGCAAATTTCAGCATTTGATATCAATGCAAATAAATTGCGCTTCAGTTTACAAATTAATTACCGACAATTCACACAAGTGATTGAGATATTTATGAGCGTCGTACTAATTGCAATTTTCAGATCAAAGCGGACCTGACATGACGGAGCTGCTGGTCCAGGAGGGTCTAGTAACCGTGAAGCGAGACACCCGCGTCCAGTCACCGGAGCTCCAAAGGCTTCAAGAGCTTGAGGATGCCGCCAAGAATGCCGGCAAGGGCAAATGGTCAACCACGTCGCCATCATCGGAGCACGTGCGCGACGTGAAGTATACCGTGGAGACACCCATGACTCTGGTGGATAAGTACGGCGGCAAGCCCATCAAGGCCGTCATTGAGCACGTTAGAGACGGCTCGACGGTGAAGGCCCTCCTCCTACCCGACTACTACCACATCACCCTGGCCATCTCCGGAATTCGTTGTCCTGGCTTTAAGCAGGAAGGCCCCGAGCCCTTCGCTGACCAGGCAAGATACTTCGTGGAGTCACGCCTTCTGCAGAGGGACATCGAGGTCATTCTCGAGTCGGCCAACAATACTCAATTCGTTGGAAGCATTCTCCATCCAAAAGGTAAATTATTTTAGTAAATTAGTAAGTTTATTTATTAAATAAAATAAATAAAATAAAATAATTTACTATTAAATCATAATTTACTTTATGGGTTTTTTCGTAGGAAACATCGCCGAAGCTTTGTTGAACGAAGGATTCGCACGGTGCGTCGACTGGTCGATGAAGACCGACAAGCAGAAGCTGTACCTCGCTGAGAAAGCAGCCAAGGAGAAGCGTCTTCACCTGTGGAAGGACTATGTACCGCCACGCCCATCCGAAGAACTGACTGGCACAGTTATCGAGATCACGAGCGCCGATTCCATGATGGTGCGCATGCCCAATGGCGACACCAAAAAGGTCTTCTTGAGCAGCATCAGGCCGCCGCCACGCGGAAAGGTACCAACCGGCGAAGATGGCAAACCTGTAAGACCGAAGGACTTCAGGCCACTTTACGACATCCCATGGATGTTCGAGGCCAGGGAATTCCTACGTAAGAAGCTCATCGGCAAACCAGTCAAGGTGGTCGTTGATTACGTGCAGCCAGCTAGGGACAACTTCCCTGAGAAGACCTGCTGTACGGTCACCGTTGGAAAAGTGTAAGTGTGACTGAACTATTTTCAAAATTCATTTAAAATTAATGTTTTCATTACGAATTCCCAAAATTTGTTAAATAATAGAATTTCAAATTTAAAATGTTTCGTAAAATAAGTCATTTGACTAGTATCTTTAAGAGCCGACTTTATTATACTTGAAAACTTCATTTATAAATAACTGTTTTTCATTCTCTCATATCATTATATCGGGTATTACGAAACAGATAACCACCATTTGGCTTATCATTAATGTGTCATAAATTAAACCAATAAAATTTCGGGCACTCTTATAATCTTCCGGACAATCAAATAAATGTTTAAATTTCTTCTTTGTAATTTAACATTAGTACCAATAATTTTAATTCATTATATGAAATTTTATAATAAATTCTATGTTTACAGTAACATCGCCGAAGCAATGGTGTCGAAGGGCTTTGCCACTGTCGTGCGTTACCGTCAGAACGACGATCAGCGCTCATCCTGCTACCAAGAACTTCTCGTTGCTGAGAGCAAGGCTGAAAAGTCCGGTCACGGTCTGCATGCCAAGAAGGATGTGCCGCTGCAGAGAATTCGCGATGTTTCGAACGACCCGGCTGCAGCCAAGTCTCACCTGCAGGCTCTGAAGCGTGCTCGCGATATCAAGGCTGTTGTGGAATTCGTTACGAGTGGTTCTCGACTCAAGCTCTTCGTTCCCAAAGAGTACTGCCTGATCACTTTCCTTCTCGCTGGAGTCAAGTGCCCGCGTGCCGCCAGAATTACTCCAGGAACTGGTGGCATGGAGGCTGAGCCCTACGGCGAAGACGCACTCGTTTTCACCAGAAAGTTCTGCTTCCAGAAGGATGTCGACATTCAGGTTGAGAATATGGAATCGAAGGGCAGTGGCTTCATTGGCTGGTTATACATTGATGGAGTTAACCTTTCCGTGGCTCTGGTCGAAGAGGGTCTTGCTGAAGTTTCTAACTTCATTGAGCAAGGCGAGCATCTGAAAACGCTCAAGGCTGCTGAGGAACGTGCCAAAGCTAAGAAACTTAATGTAAGCACAATTTTAATGTATTATATATTTATTACTTATAGTCCACAAGATGGCAGCCCTCTAAAAGCTATCATTTCGTGTAATCATAAATATATATTCAGTTTTCTAAATCTACCTGTCCCATACAAATAATACTGATATTCTAATCAATTTATTTTCATTGATATAATTGCTCCTTTTTTACTCAATAGTACAAATTACAATTTATCTAATTATTATTGCTTTGTTTATTTTTATAGATCTGGAAAGACCGCGTTGAGATCGAGGTTGAACCAGAAGAGAAACCTGAAGAGCGGGCACCAGCTGAGCGTAAAATCGACTACCAAGAGATTGTTGTGTCTGAGGTCACTAGTGATCTTCATCTCTATACGCAGAAGGTTGACCAGAAAGCTAATCTCGAGAGTCTGCTGACCCGTTTGCGTCAAGAAATCGAAACCAATCCTCCTCTTGCGGGTGCTTATACGCCCAAAAAGGGTGATCTTGCCATTGCCAAGTTCACGGAAGACGACCAGTGGTACCGCGTCAAGATCGAAAAGGTCCAGGGTCCCAACATTTCTGTTTTCTATATCGATTACGGAAACCGTGAAGTTCTCAATGTCACGAGAGTTGCTTCTATGCCTGCTGGTTTTGCGTCTGATAAGCCATATGCAACTGACAATACTTTGGCTATTGTCGCTCTCCCTAAAGATGTATGTATTTCTACTTATAATTGTTTTTTTTTTCATCATATAATTATCCATGCAAATTTTTAATACGATTACGTAATATTATGTTAATTAGGAGGATGACAAAAAGGCTGCAGTCCAAGCACTCAGGGAAGACACCATTACTGGAAAACCTTTGCTGATGAATATTGAATACAGGAATCAAGGAGTCCCAGCTATAACATTAGTAGACCCCACTACTAAGGATGATATCGTGAAGGCTCTTGTTGCTGATGGATACCTTCTCTGTACTCCAGGAAAAGACCGAAAATTGAAGGACTTGGTAGGATATACTTAAATATTACATGCATGAATACTGTAAGCTTCTACAGCTGTATTCATTTTAAATTTATAAAATCAGTCTCTAATATGTAATTTCTTGTGAAATAATTGTTTAACTATATTTTGAGATTAACATTTTAATGTTATAATATTAACATTAAATTTTATATTTTTAGCGCGAGGAGTACAGAAAGGCTGAAAAGGAAGCACGCGATAACCATCGTAATATCTGGCAGTACGGAGATATTACTGAAGATGATGCAAAGGAATTCGGCATTGGCCGCTAAATTGTTCATTAATACCTTTATACAAAACTTGGGGGGAGAATGATGGTAGACATGGTGGGACAAATGATAAGGTATCATTCTATTGGAGAGGCATAATAGACAGCATAATAAATACGTACGTCGACGATTTACTATGATAGACTTTTAAAATTATGAAAGCGTAATAATAGGTGGTAATCTTCGAGCAGCGTATTCCATCGGTTGTGATACGACCTATAGAAACGAATAGATCAGCGGAGAAATATGAATTGTACATAATAATTAAAAGAAAATAAGAAAAATGAATGAATTAATAGCTACAAGGATTAAGATAGCATGCGATTTTACTATCTATCCTCTGCAAAACTCTTGTACCTTCCTACCCCCACGAGACTGTCTCATTGTAAAATGTATTTCTGTATATGCGATCGATTCTTGTTATTATTGTGCACGCAATACTGCGTTTATCCTTCGTTTAAGGGGCACTTTTTACAGGTAGGAAAACCATGAAATCAATTTATAATTTGTATAATACGAAATATTATGCATTAAAAGCTCTGATGATTAAAGGTGCAATTCGAATCAACTTCTTCATTACGAATGAATATTGCCAGGTTTTATTATAGCACATAAAAAAATATTTTTTGATTTTTTTTTCAACTACTCAATCTATATTAAAGATTCAATGGAATGGCTAGAGGTGATGAACAAACAAATCTGAATTGATTACATACAATTCTTCTCAGCTCATTATTACCTTTCTAGTATTTTTTTCTTTGAATTTTTGAAAATTTTTCGATAAGAAATAAAGTTTGTTTTTAATTGTAAAAAATGTTTTAAAATATAAATATATTATGTCTTTATATTTGAAAAATAATTATGAGTTCTAAGTTTTTTAGAATATTCTTTTAATAAAAGAAAATAATATTTGAAAAAATGTATAAAATATTAAATGAACTTTTTTCCTAATTATAAATTATGAAATACCTAATATTGGACAAGTTTTTGAAACTTTCATAATTTTAATTTTGATAATCGGGATGCTTGCTTATAAACATATATATATATATATATATATATTTGAGACTTAAAGTATACATTTTATGTCTATCTTGTTAGAGCTGTAAATTTTCATCCGGCTATATTTATACACTAAATTTTAGGGAAATTGTATATGATCCATCTAAATTATGTATGGTTACTGCTTGTAATCATAAATTCACTAGTGTACGTTGTACAGACCATATTAAATAGGTAATTGTAAGAAAAAAATTAGATTCCGATTGTCAAAATACATAGAAAATTTGCTGATGGTAGTATCCATTGAATTTCATAATAAAAAAATGTTTAATAAACGTATAGGTGCGTGGTCGAATATATACTACTGTGCATCAAATTAGCATTAAAAGGTAAATATTAAATATAAAAATAGGCAAAATAGATATGTATGATAAACGCTTTAAAAGCGCATTAAAATTTGAAGCCTTAAATTGTACTTTTTCAATTTTTTATATTGTTAAACTTTTACTTGTGAAATTCAGTGGAACTATTTTCTGATACATACATAAATTAAAAATAACGTCAGCTTTTGCACATTTACATGGAAACATACTCAATGGAATAACGAAAAACAGAATTGACAAAATGATTCTTTTCTTCATCACAAAAAAAGAGATAAATAAAGCCTCTAAACAATGAGGGTGTTTAGAATTAGTTTGTGTGTAGCGATGAAGAAATTCCCTGAAAATTTTATAGCAAAAATTTGTCGTGTTTAGAAAGTCAAAAGCAGGGGCCCAGTCCAAGTCCAGTTATTTGTTATTAATTATTATCTCACTTTTTTACGTTGCACTATTTTGAACCATAAGCAACTGCGTAAAAGTTAAAACAGTGACAATGCATTTTTTCGGGTATTTTTGTCTATTGGCGCCCATACTACACTTTATTTTGTTAGAACATTTACTATTTATTATAGCATATTTTTTACAGGGGCAAAATGCGTCAGATTTATTATCGACGAAATTCTTAAAGATTTCATAACATTATCAAGGATATTTTATCTCACAATTTCAGAGTTTATTATACGAATGATTCAATTTTGTATATTCTGTATTGTACTTTAATTAAATCACTCATTTGTTAATTTAAACAAAAATTAAATAACTTTTTTTAAAGCTGTCACTTAAAAATTAGAATTAATTATAGAGCTGGCGGTTTAATTTTTTAAATATAAGTATATAGTGAAACTATGTTTTTATCATAACAGTTATAACGAAAAAATATATACCATGTATGGTCTTAAGCTTATATTATAGTAACTGACAATATAAATTAAATTTTAGCAATTTAGTATCATATTTATAAAATGCTAAAGTTTTATAAATAAACCATCAATAATGTAATATTGTCAGTGGCTAAAAATAAGCATTGATATAAAGGCAGATTATACAATTTATTTCTGTACACAAGTTATACAGACATTATTAACGACCAGCGACTATTGCTGATATTCTGTCTACTCTTTTGCGTTTACCCCCGTCACGTTTTTTATATCTACATGGAAAATGTAGATATAGCTTATACTTAGAATTTCAATTGTGTCGAGATTAAATGAAACGATATGCTGAACATAAGCCTGGGTTATAGAGGTCCACCTTCAGTATATAGGTATTATATAGTAATCTACAAAACATTATAAGAAAATTGTTAAATAAACTTTTTGAAATCCAAATGCCTCCTTGGATTTTTATATTTTCAACGAAATTTTATTTCTCTTTTCTTTTATTTCCTGTGACTGTTTTATTTTAATTAAATTAAATATTTATAATTATTATTCTTTTTATAAACATATCTTTATTATTGGAATGAAATATATATTTTGAATTTAATAAAAATTCCTTAATCGAATTTCTTTCATATATAAATGATATTTTAAAATATTTCTACTAATTACGAAGCTCATTAAATAATCAAAAAATTTCTGTAATCTTATGATTCCATAAAAAAACATCTGAAATATCAAAAGACAAGTATTTCTCTGAAAATTTAAGTTATAAATATTTATATACCTTTTTGTATTTATTTAATTACTGCAACTTCTAAATCGGTAGAAATAAAATATTAGGTATTTATGTACTTACTGTGCCTTGAAGAGTATTTATTTTATTCATTATTCATTATAAATGTTTGATTATTTTCCCGCATTCACATATATACTAGTCCATATTGTTCGTATTCTCATGAAAGAACCAATAGAAAAGACGAATCAAAATGGAGTAACCAGTGAGCATAGCCAATAATAGGATAGCATTGTCTCCCCTTCCTAACCTAGAAAACATCTAACAATTTGAATGTGAGTCTTTTACTGCGTTCTGGCTTCAGTATAGTCCATGAACTGTACCGCTCGAGAACGTGGTTGGAGCCGATACCAGCCGATACCTCATTGGAATAAAAAAAAAACTACCGCTATGCACGCTGCTTGATAAACAGTGCGTTTGCTTTTACTGTGTTTTTAGTAATAAACCATAAATTATGATGGAGCAATTGCAAACGGCATTGTCGCATCTGAAAGTACTAAGATCCAGTGTTGGCGAAGTATTTTATTCCCTTTCAAACGGAATAAGGGCGGATCATGGAGAGGATAGTAAAGAGAACAAGTACTTGCTGGAACTTCAAGAACTGTTGACAACTGTTGGCACAAATTTAAGGTATTTTTCAGTTGTATTCACTGCAAAAGGCTCATGATTAATTTACTTTATGTACAACTTATTAAGTATTTGTTGTCTGTATATAATATTTATATATAATGGATTTCTGTAAGAAATTCATAACCTAAAATTCAAATTAAATATAAACAAGAATTTATTTCAGATATTTATCTTAAATGTAATTTTTGAAAATATTTATTAAAAATCTATATATTCAATAGAAACACATATGATGTAAAAATATTAAAACAAATTTGACTTTGATTTTTAAATATTATTCTTTTAGGGATGTTGAACAAGCAGTGAATTCTTTAAGTCCTGCACCAGGGCCTTTCAATTTAGGAAATACAGCTTACCTTGGTCAAGAAACTACGCAAGAACGTCAAGCTTTGTACAGCACATTAGTAAATGTTTACAAGTGGACTGATAAAGCCCATGAATACAGTAATGTAGCTCATCAAATTCTGAGCCAAAATTCTTTAAAACGTTCATCTATGAACACAAATCGTGCAAAGAGAAATAGACAACCTGGAGCCCACACTTTTTCTCCACAGTATGTGATTTCATTTCGAATCAATTTTAAATTTTATCTTTAAATTATAAAATAAAGTTATTTTATTCTGATCAGTTATATTCTAAACATTTTTTTATTAAAAAAAATTATTTTTTTCAGACAAGTTGATCAAGTATTAAACTCTTTCGATAGAATGTATAATGACATGAGTTTTCAAATTACAAGGCCATACACTTCCAATGCTGTTGTTCATGTGACATTAGCTCATGTCTTCAAAGCAACTATAGCTTTTAAGGGACTTATGATGGAAAGAGTAGTTGTTAAAGGTTACAACGAAGAACTTGATTTATGGTCTGAATCACGATACAAAGTTTTCCAACGGGTCACAGACCATGCTCACTCAACTATGTTACACTTTTATAATCCTAATTTTCCAGAGCTAACACTCAAGTCATTTTTTGTATGTATTATATTATTTTTACACTTTTTTCATTTAACTCTTATTATTAACTAAAAAACATTCTTTATTTTCTTTTAATTATATAAAATCATATTTCTGTATGCAGGCATGGTTTCACAGTTATATCAGCTTATTCAGTGATTCTTGTAAACGATGTGGACTATACTTACATGGTGCTCTTCCTCCAACATGGAGAGATCCCAAATCCTTGGATTCTTATCATTTTGAATGTAAGCCATGAATAAAAAGATTTTGCAATAGCAAGAAATCAATTATAAAATAAGACTGTATATATGTTAATATAAATAAGAAACTAAAAAGACTTCAGAGTTGTAAGTAAAAAAATTGTAATTTAAGGTTTTAAACTAAGATAATTGTATTCTTTACAAGTTGATACTAAATAAAAAGTGACTTTTTTTAAAGAAGTGACTAAACTGTTTTGAAATTTTTGAACAAGTGAGGAGGTTATACTGAAAAGGGATTTAATAACAAAGGCATTCTTTACAGTTATTTATCACTGTATCTTTATTCAATGAATAACAAAAATGATAATAGTATAAAGTTAAATGACAAGAAGAAACTGCTGAGCGTCGTCCGGACGGCGAACGATTGCTGGTTGGAAAAATGCAACAGGATCCTCTACCATTCGCTGTGATCCGTGTAGTTAAAACGCGTATAGATCAATATAGAAATTTTTCTGTTTTTTTTTCGTTATTTCTCTCAGTGGCGTTGGTCCACACAGAATTGCTGTTTCGATCCTTGCGATAACAATTCATCACTGCCATCATATCGTAAATTAAGTCTTTTAAATAATATCGGCTCGAACGTAAATGTTTTAGCGAATTCTAATTTCACTCTTAAGTCATTGATCGAGTTCTAGATGTACAATATGAATATCATTGAAGTATGACTATTAGAATTGATTTTTTAAAGATTGTAACGTTGCAATTGAAAGATTTGTAAGGGGATTGCGACTAACGAGATTTTTCTTTCTACTTTGTAACAAAAATAGGCCCAAGTTCTTCGACTGTGCATTCGCCTGAATGTCGCGTAGCTTTCGTAAAAAATAATTTAGTTGAAGCGGCACAAAATCGAGGCGAAAATCCAGACGAACACTGGTTGATCCATTTAATTATGTTTTATGTATCTCTTTTGTATTCTCATCGCGATGAAGACAATTCATAATACAAAAATAAGTATTCAATAGGAATCAAATGTCCGCCTCCTTGTAAACTATACAGATTGTGAAGCAAGAAACACACGATTATCGAGTGCTCGAGGTGAATGAAAAACATTGACGAACGCAATTCTCGTGTGGGTATGTGCGTGAGGTCTGTTTCATTGTATTTTCCTTTCGTCGCGAGTTCAACCGAGACAAACAAGGAAAGCAAAAATTTGCAATCGCCTGCGGCTTCTTGCGAATTTCTCCGCGTGAAGTCAGCAATTTTTCACACCGGGAAATTCGAAGAGCAGCGAACGATCCAAATAAACGGCAATACCTTACTTAGAAACATCGCGTACATTGGAACATCTGCGTGTAAGAAGATACATTTCTCATATTAATCTATACAGGACTGTCGTATAACAATAGTTTTTCTCGCGGTCTCCTTACGCGAGGGAAAATCGAGAATCGAGGGACGTCGAGGGAACAACAGCGCAGCGCAAAACTCAATGGACATTTTTGTATAACTTTTTTTTCATCTCTTTTTCTCCTTTAACGAACGCAACCGTTATGCAATATCTACAGATTCCGAGGACGAGTGACGTAACCCCGTCTTTTGCTCTCCGCTCTATATATGCGCGTGATGGCGTGCACCGTTCGAGAGTATCGCACGACATCGCGATCCGCCGAACGATCGGGAAACCTCAGAAACTAGTAACAACTTTTAAAACTAATAAATTATTTCATCATTGGAAAAATGACATAATATGTAACATTTGTAAATGATATCAGAGTGGAAATAGATTTTCCAAACAGTTTAACCATTGCAATTTATTCAACATTATTATAGATAACAAGATCGCAATCAACGTTTAAATACAATTAATGAAAATATTAATCTTTGTCAATAAAGTATACAATATTTATCTGACTAAAGATCAAGAAGTTGGGATCGTTCGGCGGTACCCCAAAGAGATACGCGAAAAAGATGGTGTCACACGACTCGAGGGGACGCAATAATTATCTCAAACCTAATATAAGTACGCGCGCGAAAATCTTTTGAAACCTTATCGATATACGAATTCGTAATAATATATACGCACTGTACATAATTGATTCTATCAAGTTTCCTTATTCGGCCTCTTTGCGTTTATGAGTTACTTTTCCATTCCCGCGTTCGCCGCGCCCGTGTCACCGACGACACAGCGACGCAATGAGTTTCCATTCTTCATCTCTCTCTCTCTCTCTCTCTCCCTCTCTTTCTCTCTCTAACATCGCTCCTTGGCCTCTTGCCTTTATTAATCATTCTGATCATAGTGTGTGAGTTTGTGTATATATATTTATATTCGTAAATCGGCAGAACCTTATACGTCAGAGTGAAAACACATGCGAAACTTGTCCACTCCGCTATTGTTATATATATATATATATGTATATAATAATAATCCTTACTTTTTATCTTTGCCCCCTCATTCGCTTCTATAATCGCAATCTCGTCGCGCTTAAAATATCCTGTGTATTTCTCTTATAATGATAATAATGATAATTATAGTAAAGATAATTAATTCTCACGTTAAAATGGCCTTCCATCGACAAAAGGACAGTGTTATTCTGGAGAGTCTATGTATATATAATACCGGACCGAGTACAAGTCGCGAAGAGGATTTCGGCTTATGGCATTTTAATTTATCCGTCAAATGCATCGATAAATATTCTCCTCTCCTCGGCTCCTTTCCTCCCTTCTTTCACATCCGTCGTTGAGTCACACACGCTTTATTACCAATATGTATAATATATATCGAGAGCGAAGATCTTTTATTATTATTTTTTTATTTCAAATCAGTGGCGCGCAAAATCTTTCTCGAAAATCTCCGAATACACACACATGGATTTGTTTTATATTACAGACAGGCTCCATAAGTCCACTGCTATTACCTGCTCATCCTCTCTCGCTCGACCTACGGTTTTTATTTATGTATATATGTATATGCATGTATATATTTATAATATATTCATTTGTCATATCGATACAATGCCTAATCGATAGCGTTTTTAAAATTAAACCTAATTAGTGGTTGTTTCTCATTTTGTCACTGCCCATTCGTTTATTTTCCTTCCGTTACTTCTTGCGAACATCCTTTATCACGAATATAGAGTCGTTACGTTACATACGATAAGTAGTTCACATAACTGTACACATTCACGGTATATTTTTTAATTTTTTTTCTTGCATAATGCATTTTCTTTATTTTTTTTTGTGGAATACTGCACGTCTTTTCGCATCGGAGAAGTACTCATTCATATAAGTCGTTTTAATGGCAGTGAACTTATCTTACAAATTGTTATTGTGATCACTTGCTCTGCTGGACATCTTTGGATTTTAAAAGAAGTTTTTATCTTTTTTTGTTCTTAGACAATATATATAATATATATATATATATAAATATATATATAAATATACTTCGCTTTGATACTGCTCGAACTGATATAATACCAAATTTATCATAAGGAAAATGAAATAAAAAACTACTGTAGAAACTAGGAAGAAAGCATAGCAATATAAGTTTAAAAGAAAATTGATCTTATCAAGAAATAAGTTAGCCATGTGATACTGATAGATAATTTATTAATAATCAAGTAATATTTGACAAAGAAACATTTGTTCAACAAATTCGCCGCAGAGAGCAGTTAAAAAGCGAAGTGTCGTTACTTCGAAATCATCGTCATCATCATCACACTAGCTTCATTGCCTCCTTATACGCGCACAAGATATAAGACTTGATACGAAAAAGTTCGTCCGCGATGCGCCGTTTTTCTATATATAAGTATAATCCTTTAAAATCGTTGAAACGAGAGTTGAAAGTGGGAGGAGAAGGAAAAATGAAAGGGTGCGCCGCGCGTACATATGTATAGCGTGTGCGAATAATAAAGTAGCGCGCGCAGCTACGAAGGAGCGCTCGCACTAAGAAGAAGACAGAGAGAAAGAGAGACGACATCACATCGCGAGTCCTACAAGAGAGAAGGTCGTACAAGAGACAGTGTTACACATTTTCTTTTTTTTTATTTTCCGAGTACTGTTTACTATTATAGTCTTACCCGGCGCGCGCACACACGCGCACGCATATACGCACATCTCGGTTATTTAATTATTATTTAATACGCGATCTACTGGCTGCTTCTCTCCCCTCGCGGGCCCGTCTTATACTTTAAACACGAGTTTATATGCGCTTCCTACATGCTTATCTCTCTCTCTCCTCTTTGCACTCTCTCGTCGACGCAGCTTAGAATTAATTTAAAAATGGATATGCTAACTCGCGCTTCTTCTATCTCTCTCTCTCTTTCTCCCATCTCGCTCTGGCCTGGCCAACATGCGCGATATATCATTATTGTACAGCCATTACGCAAGGGAGAAAGGAGCACTCTTTTCGGCCCTATATACCCGCCTCTCCTCGCCTCTCCTCTCCTCTCCTCTCCTTCGGCCCCCTTTCTTCGCCTCCCCCCAGCGCACGTCTTCTCGAGCTACTCTGTGTTTTTCTTTCTCCCCTCCCCGCTAGTAGCCTAGAATGCGTGTCTTTCCGTGTCTTCGTCTTACTAGCCTAGGTAGTTTTTTTTCGCTTAATAAATAGTATCGCAAAGTTCGATAATTATCATAACCCCGATGCACGAAAGTTCTTTTTTTATATTTCCTACATACTCGAAGTATTTTTTTATTTTCTTCAGTTTGACGTGTAATCTCATTATTGCCTTTCTCTCGCTGCTCTTTTTTTTTATTTATTTACGTTTTTTCATCATGGTCTTGTCGCGTTTAAGTTAACTGAGTCGTATAATTATTTTGGTATTCATATCAGTTGAACCAATTGACAAATATTTTGAAATGAAAAAATTTCATATCTATTGAATAATAATTGAGTAAACTTTCAACTTTATTTTCTTTGGTACAGAAGTATTTTCCCAATACATGGAAACGTGATTTGAAGTTAAAACTTTTTCCATTCAACGATTTCTGTTATTTCGATGCAATACTTGATGGAGTCTTGATTAGGCCTATTGATTTCGGATATTTAAGGCTTTCATGATCTTAGCGAGCTCTGAAGTAAAGTTTTCAAGTAGCTTATTTCGAGTTTAGCCATTTTTATTTTAAATAGTAGATTAGTTTTATGAGTTTTTTAGAGATAAATTTGACATGATAGATCCTTTTATTACAAAATCTGTGTGACCGGTACATAAGTCATTAGGTTAGATTTTAATGGTGTGTATAGAACAAATTTTTACTGATACGTTCACCCTATTATAAATATATTTTAATTTTGAAAAGCTTCAACAAAGTCGCCCTATGAATCGTTTCATCGAATTTCACAATTGTGCGAATAGAAATAAAATTGTGTGCTGTGCAAGACATTTCTTTCGGTTGATATTTTAGTTTTTACTGTATAAATAGTTATTCAATTTTTATATTCGCATTATTTATGTTTGTATTTCTTGAATAGTTTTACAATAGTTGAGTTAATTTTTATAAAGAATGATGGATTATTTGTTTATAAATAAGGGATCTCGAGAAAATAGTTGATTAAAATATTGAAACGTTAAAAAATAACTCTATTAGGTATTCGATAATTTCTAATTTAAGAAAAGGAAATGCACGTATTCTAGTGAACGTAAATTAAATTTCATTATTATTTTCCAGACGGAACGCGATTTTTTCTTATTCGTCGTTTGATGACACACAGAATGTCGAATCTGAACGATGCCATTATATATATTTATAGGGATTTAGGATTAAGAATTATATACACAAGTATGTACATATAAAGGAAGGTTTCCCGGGTCTATTGAGAGTAAATTAAAGTCTCTGGCAGATTTTTATCAGGAATAGAATCGTTTTGACGATAGCGAAACTGATACACGAAATATCTAATTTATTTTTTTATTTATAGTAATATAGAAATTAATAAATTACGTCAATAAGTCTTATATTAAACTATGTGAAAATGTTAAAAAACTTTTCGCTATTTATAAAAAATTAATGTCGAATCGCTATCAAGGTTGCATCACATTTTATTACTTTATCTCCATTACGGTTTCATAAATTTTAAAAACTTTTTTATAAAGATTTTAAAAACGTAGAAATTCTTATTGATCATTTTTATTGATATTACTTTACTCGAACAAATTAAAAACGCAAATATATCTTGTTTAATACTTTGAAAACTCGTACACTTTTACTGAATTGCTTTTTATTTTAAATTTTAATTGAAGGCACGACAATAATACTTTTTCAAGAAACGTAAAGAGTAAATTAAAGTTTTTAAAATGGCCTATTTATACATACATCCTAGAAGATTTTCTTTCGTCAGAATTCATATTAAATTAATGATAACATACCATCATCTATTACGTTTTTTTCGTATATAAGGATGTTAATGCCTTTGTCTCAAGAAGATCCCGAATTTTGAAATTTTTTTCAAATGTCATACACTCGTGGCACTCAATTTAATATGATTTTTGATCTTGCATAAACCTTGGATGATATTATATGAATATCCTTTGTTTTGCGTTAGAAATTAAAATAATTAAACGGTACAACAAACTGTTAATTAATAATTTTTATTAATGCATTGTATTGTTTGTCTTAATCCTCGTGAGGGATTTCTGAGTTGCAGCCGACTTAAGGCATTTGGTCTTCACTCACCTTTAAAAGATTTAAATGCGACGTATCGACTTTAGGCAGGTATTTGCATCGTTTTTGTTCTGTTTCACCGTTTATAATTGTCTTCGTCGTTATAATTGGATTTAATATTTCGACATTTATCAAATCGACTTTATCATTATGTATTTTTATGTATTTTGGCAGTTATATGGAACCACTTTTTTTCGAAATGCTACACTTTAAACGTTAAAATTTATCCAAGTATTAAACTCTTCTACATACGCAAAATGATGGTAATTTGAAACGGCATGGAGGATAAATAGCTATTAAATCCTACTGTTTTACAATGAATAAATGGTGAGTTTGCGTGAACGGCCCTATCAAGGAGAACAGAAGGTAGACGCTATTGAATTGAACGACTGAAATGTACAGGGGGGTCGGAAACCTTCCGTTACACCCACAAATCGGCCCGCTCTTTCCCTCCTATTTATTTATTATTTTGTTATTAAACCGACGTTCGGATGATCGTTCGAGTTCACAGCTAACTACGTTACATTATCATAATAATGCGCGAATCACATGAGATCGTTGCGCTATAATACTGATTTACAAAAAGTCGTCCTTTGTTATATAATAATTAGCGTGCGCCAAAGGCCGACGCGCGTTCCTTTCTCGCAACTCTTCTTTCATTCTAAACGCGTTTGCAAGCCCGAATTGAACTAGAGCTTAGTTTATGCTAATAATTGGGCACAGTCGGCACTGTCGAACTGCGAGGGCGCTCCCCGCCGCTTGCAGTCCCCAGCGGGCCCCGCTCGGCCGAGCAGAGCCGCAGGCAAGCGGAGGAGAGCGCCGCAGCCCGGCTGGTCGGTCTTCAGCGCGTGGGCCGCTGCTCCTGGTAGCAGGGGGGCGGCTCGTAGTAGCCGATGGCCGCTGCCGGCTGGTAGCTGCCGCCGGCCAGGCCCCGGTCCAGCTCCTCGTCCGGCTCCTCGTCGCGGAAGAAGTCGGCGCAGGCGCGGGCGCGCTCCGCCAGCAGCCGGGCCAGTCTCCCTTCAAGGCCCTGGAGCAGCCTGCGGCCTTGGGCAATGGCGTTAAGAGGACGAGTTCCCCAGTGTCAGACAGCGCTGTTCGGAAAGCGTGGCGGGGGAAGCGGGGGCGGTGGCCTCTCCGGTTGAGCGGGATGAACGCCTGCGGAAGACCGATCGGAGCCAGCTGGAAACACAACTGAACGCCCCAGGGGCAGCCACGGCCCAAGCGGCCCCGGCGTTAGTCCCCACGTCTCTTTGCTGCCTCGGCTCATTGTTCATTAGCTCATTTATTTTTATGTGTATATAGGTATATAACTATAGAGAGAGGAGGATGGAAAAATTGCTGCGCTATAGAGGCTGAGGTGCATGCGCGGCGGTGTGGAGGAGCGGACGGCGACGGCAGACTATTTCGAGACTGCACTTCCATCGGGAGGGGCGTACACATTTGAAACTGTAGGCGAGTTTCTCACTCGGTTTTTCAATTATACACCGGCCGATCTGTATGCACGCGCATCTAAACGCGCGTATACGCTCTGCCCCATCCATATTGCAGCTACGGCTCCCTCGCGCGCTAACTCTCTCTCTCTCTCCAGACGCGGCCCGGACAGTGCGCGGTCTGAATAATGCATGGCGGGCCAGGACGAGGAGGCGCGATTATGCATTTCGCCCCCTTCTCTCGCCTCCTCGCTCGCACGCACTCGCGTACGTACAATGACACGTCGCGTATCGCTTTCGCGAGAGGATTCGCCGCGTCCCGCGGCTGTACGGAGCTTCAATAATGCATAAGAGCGGCGTGCTGCCGGCCATTCCGCTGCTTCTTATTTGCCTAGCTTATACGCGGCCGACGCGCTAGGTACGAGCGTTTTAACGGTATTAGATTCCAGAGTCGGGGGCGAATATTAGCCCCGGGGCTTTATCCTTCAAGTCTGGATCTCTCTCTCCCCCAGCAGCGCATCGTGAATTTTCCATATATGCATATACCTGCGAGCGCTTTTACAGCAAAAGAAAGCGATAGAGAGAGAGAAAGAGAGAGAGGTGCGACCCAGTCCCTGTAACTATATACGGAAGCTCGATTTTCTCGCGCCGCGCTTACAGTCGTCGGAGATTTTGCGTTCTTGCCGACTATCAGCAGAAAATTGCGCGCAAAAAGATTGAAATTTTCGCGGAACTATTTTTTGCCGAGGAAAACTTTTATTAAACTATTTGAATCGCGAAAGAAAGACGTTTTTGCGCGATAATTAATAATAATTTAATCCGTTATTAGTTATATACAGTTTCAAATGTATAATTTTATTAAGATTTCCATACAGTCTGAAAATAACTGGTTCACCGTAGATACTTATACATTTATATTAATATAGATACGGTGATACAGTGGCTACAAGAATCATGCAGATATTTTTATATTTATATGTCAATATATTATAGAAGTATAAAAATTGTATATTTCAAGACAGTACGCTGGTTATCGAAAAAAATAGCTTGTACAAAATTGCTCAAAAGCTATATCTATATACTTTATTTCCTTATTTCTGTAAGCAAGAAATTATACAATTTCGCAATTCGACTTTCGCAGACCCTCCTATACGTATAGAAAGCAGCGATGCACAAGCCCAGCACAACAGACAACGTACGCGGGCTAGCAAGCGAGACTTCATGCAAACGTGCAAAGTCATGCATTTCTCAGTGCAACGTCGACCATCGCCGAGGACTTTCACAAAACATCCTCAAACTCTATATATATATATGTATATAGTCCTAGGGAAAACGAGAAGGGAGGTAGAAGAAAGTGGAAAAAGAAAAATACAGATAGAGGAAACGGGTAAGATGGTTGAAAAAAAAACGAAAAATAAACTAGTCTGGAGAAGAAGTTAGCGATCTTCTCCTCTCTTCATTCTTACGCGTGTGTGTAGAAAATATTCGGTTCCTGGGGACGAGAGAGCAGTGCTCTTCGCCACTGTATATATACATATACTTTTGCATATATATATATATATATATATATATATATATGCACACAAAAAAGCTAGCTGGAAGAAAGTCTCTTGACCCATATCACACTTATTTCTCTTCTCGGCTGCTACGGGTGAAATAGTAGTAGTAGTGGTTGCGTGGCGGTGGTGGTGGTAGTAGTGGGAGGACCTGTGTATACGAGTGGGGGGGTTGGAAAGCAAGTGAATTATTGCGTTACAATGCCGGCTGGCGCTGGGCCAGTCCAGGCGGGCGCGCGCTCACGCGTCACGCGTGTCTGTGTAGTATGCGAGTGAGTTCAGAAAAAATTATATATATGGGCAGCGTACGTGTATATCCTCTCTTCTCTATATATTATATATAACACGTTCGCACGTTACCGTCTAAAGATCCCCGATTCCATTTATCGTCCCTTCATTCTCTCTCTCTCTTATTTTCTTTTTTTCTGTCAGTGCGTGCGTGAGGTGTATTCACTTGGTTAAGTTCACGCGTGTGTGTATCCTGTATAGAACACTGATCTCTCGTTCTCGCTGTCCGTCCTATCTCTCTCGGACCGGTCTGTCGTCCCGGCTTTTCGTCGTGGCGTCGTCGTCTCTGTGGCGCTTCCCAACGCTGAGGGCGTTTAATTTCCGGCGTGATGGCCGCCGGCCGATTGAGTTGGCGGCGGCAGTCGTCGTTCGCTGTTGTTGCCGCTGCGTCGGCGCGCTTGTCGTTGTCGCTGATGTTTTTTCAGTGGTACGAGATGTGCATGGTCGGACGAGACTACTGGCCGCGCGTCATGAGGTATACATGAGCGAATGTACATGTCGAGAGAGGTATGACGTGTGTCGGCGGAACGTGTGCATGAGGCGAGAGATGCAGCTCGAGAAGAATATTTCCCGAGTGATGATGTAATGAGCGAGTGAGGCGAAAGAAAATTATTTCTCATCCTTTGTCTGGATTTGAAAGAGTCTGTTTTTTCTTACCCAGATTGCTGTATTTTCATCTTTACTCTTGTACTATACACAGTTCATTATTTATTCTTTAATTAAAAATGAATAGACTATTAATGATCTGAAACTTTTAATGTGATATCCCAAGATTAAATAGAGCTTGCAACGCTCTAATGCAATAAAAGATTTTATGTTACAATCTATATCAATTTCACAGTATTTTCTAACGTAGAATGGATCGATGATTATAATGATTATGATTTGCCATTTATGAATGTAATATAATGTATGATTCGTTATACGTGTATATTTATAAAAATAAATTTTTCGTTAATCTAATCATTATGAAGATTATTAGAAATAGTAAAAAATCGCTCCAAATGAACTGATGATGCCATTGTGTGTGAAAATTATAATCGTTTTTTGAACTGAAAAGTATAAAAAGGGTAACCTATATTCAAAAGAAATTTTAAAATAAATGAAGAATGTTAAAATTTTATGAATCAAATAATACGAGAATAACAGAAAAATAATTGTGATACAGAAAATATAAATAAGAAGCATCTAAGAGCTATAATATTCATAAATATTTATTTTACAAATGATACAAAGTAAAAAAACAAATCCATTTCTCTATAAAATTACTTGACAAAATACACCGAGAATCCAATGTACTAAAGCAAGTTTGGTCACTCAATATTAACAAATGACATGGCCGACGTGAAAGGCAATATTTTTTTGCTAAATAGATAAATGAATTTAAGAAGAAACAGGAGTTCTTTATATAAAATACGGTTCATGTAGTGACCCAAAATCGTATTTTTTTTTTCTTTTTTGCGATCTCTCACGTCGACGGCAAAAGATGATTACTTTACATGTACCTACTTTGGATTACTTTCAAACGTAGAAGGAAAGTCTGCAAATAAAAGGAAAATTATGATCTTACAGAGAAACTACGAATCAACGATTTTACATACATAAATAACTGGTGGCATGCAAAGAGTGAGACTGTATCTGTGACTTTCTGAATTTTTCATAGTTCACGTGTGAATGTATACTTCTGGCTTTAACAGGTGCGTGCTTCAGTAAAAATCAAAAGAAAAGAAAAAAAAGTAAATACACGAAAATTGTTTTAAATTCAATTAAATAATGTACACAAAGCTGTCTTATGTATAAAACAATTTTCATGGAATAAAAACTGATTTCTCAAACCAAATAATAGAACTCATCAAACGATCAAAAGTACATGTAAAAGAAGAAGAAAGAAAACACAACCCATCACTTGTTTAACCACAACACGTGTCAGCGTGAGAAAGAGAGAGAGAGAGAGAGAGAAAGAACAGAAGGTGAGAGAGTGATGATGGAGAGAGATGATGAGAAGATGAAGTAGAGTGTGTGTAACTAAGATATACATAGTCATTGGTTGAGCGTGTCCCAGGCGGACGGACGTATAGGTAAGTAAGGGGAGCGGTGGATGGAGATGACGATACTGAGAAAATTATATAGATCTGGGATGATTGATAGTTGGAGGCTTACATGTGTCAGGACGTGGCTTCTCCTCGGCCACCATCAAGGCTGCGCTCTCGGCCGGCGGTATGTGTCCCTCTAACGCATTCACACAGTTTAGCATGCTCCTGCAAAACACCACACGCCACGTTTTTCTCTTTTGGCTTCTCTCTTTCTCTATTTCGTTTGGCTTTCGTTGGCCCATTCGCTGCCGCCGGACTCCCTCGGCAGCAGGTGGACCTTCTCAAGCGTTTCTCACACTCGCCTTCAACTTTTTGCATCTTCGCTCGCATGTATACTTTTTCCCTATTTATTCTCACGTGATCACGCCCACGTGAGACTATATCTTCTAGCAAAATATATCACGCAAGCTGCTTTTTCCAAGTAGTAAACCGTGTACGTGATATATGTTGGTAGAGGAGTTACCGATTGATGAACGTGCTTCGTGTGCAAGTGTGTGCTAATTTTGCCATCGTTAAATTTATGTCATTACAAACGTAACTCATAAAAGTAACCAACTAGCTTTTGCAGTGGAACGCGCGAAAACAATGCTATTCGTCCTCATTTACTTTGCGAAATACAAACAATTTCAATTGCAAATAATGAAACAATCTAATGAAAAACTCTTGCTTATTTTTTATAATTGTCACGCTGAATCAAATTACGTTTTCGCGGAGATCAAAAGTAATTGCTTGAATAATTTATATTATTTTCAATCACAACTGCAGACGCTAAGTATATTTTAGTTGTATATAGTGAATTACGATTATTGATGTACATCATAGAAAGCAAGTGATTGATTTATGTGCTTAAGTGGCGTTGAAATATGTACATAGTTATATATGGAGAATGTTTTCGCTCAAAGTTTTCAAATCGAAGGTGCATAAGAAAGAAAATTATCACAATTTAAATAGCTGCTCTAATTATTTTGCGACAAAATTTCTTAATTTATGATTATATTCTGTTTTCTTTTGACTAATTTACAGATATTTTATAAACTTGAATAAAATAATTTTGTATACATTTTTTAATATTTTAAATATAAAATAATTTAGATCCGCATAAATTCTGATATGTTTGAAAGAGAAATCTATTCTTCCTTGTACAACAAACGATGTATTTACAAAATTAATATAGACTATATTATCTATCTATTCAACATGTTGCAATTATTAATAATATTAATTGAGTATATCCGTATGTTGTGAAATTAAAATAGATTAATGCACACTGTGTTCCTTTTTAAAGATTCAGGCACGTTCTATCACACGAACCGGTATTAGCTGTTCTTTTTGTACTTTCTATGCGTAGATAGGCGAAGAAAATAAAATAGGCTAATAAAATAGTATTTTTCGTAACAAAGTCGCGCATTTCGTTATATTTTCTGGCGAAAAGGACTATTTGAAATCATGTCCGTAAAATTTCATTTCTCGCAGCTATGATATAAAAATAATATTTATATTTAATTCAAAATAATAAAACGAAATAGTTCGAAAATACTTTTAACTGTTATATCTACAATTTTTATTCTTAAGGAATTGTAAAAATATAGTTATTTTTAAAAAGAAATTTAGCATTATATTGTAAAAAATGTAGCCGGTCTACGCTCAGAAAATTTTCAAATATAAAAAGAAGAAAAATCTAAACACACCAAATATAAGAGTATATAGTTAGAGTGTTGTTAAATAGGCGTTCATCGAAACGTGCACGAAACGCAAATGGATTATCGTATTATGCAAGAGTTCTACACAACCTTGGGCTAGATGTAACATTTTATAAAGAGTAATATAATTAAAATTACTTTTTTGCTTAACTATAATATTTAATCATTCGTGGAAACATTTTATTATTTTCGTTAACATATTTATTTACATCTTTTCTTATTTCGACAAAGTGCAATGCATTTCACAGTTTCTATCTTTTGATATCAGCTTACTAAATATTTAAAATATAATTTTTTGTAAGTATATCTAAATAAATGATTTTAATATTATCAATTTTTTAAAGACAGTTTAGTATTCTTTTTTAGTGAAAACTTGTTTAGGCTAATTATTTTGTAATAAAATAAATAATATACAGTTTTATTTAATAACTGGAGTCAAATTAACATGACAAAATGTAAAATATTATAAATTGCGCAGATTTTAATTGTGTAAAAAAGGTAGTCAGTCTCTGTCATACAGTCGAATCATGACTTATATTAAAAAAATTATCATTAGATAATATTATATAAATAAAAATATATTAAAAGCTGAAACTTATTAGTAGTTACAACTTGTAATAATATCTTGTTTCGACTGTGTGACATAAATATGAAACGAACGTACTGCTATTTCGTCGATTTAGTTATACAGAAAGTTAGCAGCTCAATTTACTATTTATTATCTGGTATAATATTCGCAATACTGATATGTAATATATGTTATACATATATTATACATCTAATATTTTATAATATTTATATATTGCATGAATATATTTAAGAACTTTAACAAAAATTTAATCATTTTTCATGCAATGCGTTAATAAGAAAATTATAAAATTATCATTATAATCTATAAAGAAAAGTAATAACTTTAACTATTAGACGATTACTTTTCAATTTATGTTCAGAATTTTATTATACATATATAAATACTTATTAATTCTTTCTTATTATAATACAGATATAAAATCACATAAAGTAATTACAATATAACGTGCTATTGCGCTTTTAAATTTTATACATAATGTTCAATATGATATAAGTTAATATTACTGAAATATAATTTTTAATTTTTAAAATTATAAAATATTATTTATTAAAAATATACTCTTAAATGGATATAAAAAAATTAACTTTCTGTTAATAAAAAGGATTGTATTTTTAGTTTATTGCTAATTAAATCTTCTTACATTGAAATTTATTTTCTAAAATTTGATACTTGATCTAAGTAACTATCACTTTAATAGCAATAATAATGCACCACAATGACAAAATTTTATTATTCTTAAATATTCTCTCAAATCTGAAAGTTTAATATTATAGATATAGAAATTTAAAAAATTAAAAAATGTACGTATGATGACTATATCTTGAATTATTTTGTTTTCTTAATATTTTTAAAAATAACTAATGAATAATAACTATAATAATATTAATAGTAGTGAGTTATTTATTATGCAGTACTAATTATAGCATTTGTACCACGACAGGTCTTTATTCGATCACTTGTTCATGAATAATATATTCACACAATATATTCTTATAAATATATTCTCGTGTTTGTCACGTATGTGTATTTATGTATAGTCAAGTCATTACAAACGCACGTATATCGTTCGTCGTTTGTTTTTTTGTAACGTAGGTCGTTCTTATATTTCTATAATGAACGTTATCCAATTATTAATGCATGAAATTTTAAGTATTGTTATGGACTATCAACGGTAGCGTGGGTATATTGTTGGCAGTAGTGGCGTCAGATAGGACGGTCTCCCTGCTAGAGTTAGTGGCGAACTCTTCATCCCTGGAATACAATAACGTTACACATAGCCATCGAATGGCGGGTATTGCGTGTTCATTGGAGGGAGAAGTCGTGTCATTTATTTTCGTTTCTAACGAATTCCTATTTTAGGATGCACACACAATATTGCTCTTTCCGTCTATCATTGTCTCACTGTTTTCATTACCACAAGTGATTGGCGCGGTGGTAATGGGGTAATTTTTTTCTTAGAGTATTTTATTGCGGGCATAGTTTACTTTATTAATGGAAAAATTATCAGACTAAAGGAGTGCAGTAATATAATTCTGATAGAAACAATTTATTATTGATACTACTCTAATTTATTTATTTTCTTCATCTTTCATTTATAATATTCTCTACTGAAACATGTACTACACATACTATGTATAAAATTTTTAGCAGTTTATAAAAGATCTAAAATACATCCTACTCAAAGAAAATGATATTTTTCATCATTAAATAAGAATATGATCAAGTAAATTAAAGGCTTATATTGTATTAAATGTGTTATCGCAGATACACCAGTAAAGTATAAGTTAAAGTAATGTTGGTTTTAATGTAACTGTAATATATTTAAAAAAGAGAGACATTGCATAAATAGCTGTATTGTATTATAATGGTTTTCATAGTACTGGACTATAAAAGTTTTATAATATAATCTACCAAGTTGTAAAATACAAAAATATATATACTCATTGACTATACTAAAAACTAAAAGAAGGTAAGTAGTTAATCTTATTAGGCCATCTGATATTATATCAACATGACGATTGACCATAGAGTAAAAGCCCATGTAAAATCAGAAAATAACTAGTTTTTTAAATTGCATGTAAAAATTTAATTGCATATTAAGATATAGCAAAAAATAAATTTCCACGATAAAAAATTAAATTTCAATTAATTTAAAAAGGATTAGTGAATTTTCGGCATTTAACCGTTAGAGGGTTGACCACTTGTTGGTTATTTATATACACATACCTCTAGAAAATATCGAATTTCAAGGGGAAATTGCCGGCCTTCTAAAGATTAAATATTTTTACTCTACAATCAGCAGCTATGTTTACAATGACAGAGGCCCTCATTCGCATTTTCATTACGGTATCCGCGAATCAAAAACATTTACAAAAGTCTCTTGGTATCAATAATTTTAGTGTATTTTTATAAAAAAATATTAGATAAAAATGAATTTAAATCTGAAGACATTTACTTATACTAGCAGCACTTTTCATACATTACTTATATATCTAGAGCAATAAATTGACGTCATGCCCGTGTTCATAATTTGCATGACTTATATGTATGCGAAACACACATAGAAATAACGACGGTGAGTATTACATGTGTGAGCCTGACACATAAAAGAGTTTTGTTAAACTCTAGGCACGCTTGGATGTAAATCCGCGTAAAATCTATTCGTACACATTATACCATTAATATATATATATGTATGTATAGAAAAAAAAAACTAGGGCAACATAGTATCTGTATATATAAGCACTAGCATGCAACTCTGCACAGCACAGCAGCGCCATTAATTTCATGCCAGCTAGATTGACATGAAACGTCTCCTTTTGGGCTTGGAGGCGACGGGGGCGGAGGGAGAGAGAGCGAATGATGGAAAATGCACGCGCTCCGCACATGCGTCTGTGTGAGTGCGCGCACACTTTCTCGCGTCTCTCGCGTCTCCTTCAACACTTATATTATTATATATCGGGTGTATATGTAAAACAGGCGAGAGGAGGAGCATGCTATCGAATGCAAAACTCCAAGGAGAAGAACAAAGTGATCGGGGCTCTTATGTCCGAAAAAGGCCGTTGTCTCTTCGTCGTCATCGTCAATCTCGCGCGTGCCTTTTCTTTCCCCGGGAAACGCCTTCCCTCTCGACCGGCACGTATATCGCGCCCTCGAAAATAATCAGATTCCGCGTTCGAGAGTCAGCGTCAACCGGAGCACACTCGAATTCTATGCATACCAATTGCACCGCACGTGTTTGCCAAATTACTCAACCCCACTTCTATTGCATTATCAACATTTTTACTCGGTAGTTTATCATATTATAATTCACTGTCGAAAAGAAGCATTAATCAATTTTATCATATGTCCAAATTAATATCAATCAACTAAATGGAAACATTTAATCTAGAGACAGAATTATTTTTGCTGTACATTAAACATCTAATTACAAAATTTCAGTTATTAAATTAAATTTTGCAGTAACTAGAAGTATGTATGCTTACTTGAATATACATAATAGAAGTAGGGTATGAAAGTAGATTAATTTTGTACAAATCAATACTTACAAAAAATTTAGCCTTTACACTTGATTGCTTTTAAAGGGCAATTTCGTTTATAAATATTCTTAATTTGCGCTAATATTTTAATAGCGAGACTTGAATTTCGTAATTTGTTTATGCAATTAAATTTAATTTCCAGTTAATATATAATCCAATTTAAATATGTAAATTTCTGATTTAATTTTACGACGTTTTCACATAATAGCCCTGAATTTTAATACATAATAGAGAAACTGTGAAATGTATCTTGACGAAAGAAGAAACTATGATGATGAGATAAATGAGTTCGCTCTCGTATTATGCGATAGATGATCCATGCATCTATATAACATGATCTGTGAATGATGATTTTCATGTTTAATGACTCCTAAACAATTCGATGATCTTTGATGATATTTATGACAAACGCAGAAAGACTCGCGGGATATGAACTAATAAGTAACATAACATGCCATCAAGTTTTAGCCTGATGTAGAGCGAAAGATGTGCAGGATTATTTCCTAAGTGAGTATCTTTCTTATAACAACAATTACTTATTGTCTTTGCACTTTTTCTGCTCTCGATTTCTTTTTTTAATCATTGCTTTTACTAATTTTTTTTCTCGGTACCTACACGTGTTTCAATTAATGTTTCTGATCTTTAGATGTCTCTTGCCGATAAGCATTTCAATATTTTGAAAAATATCTTTTACAAAATAAAGTAAAAGATGTATTGTAAACTGTAATACTTTTTATCGCTTCATTGGTAAACTCTACCATTACAATTATGTACGAAAATAGCAAAGATTCATTACATAGAAAAGCCAATGTAGAAATAATTTTGAATTAAATTTATGGTACGTAATTATGAAAAGGTGAAAGCGTACTTGCAAGAGTATCTTAAAAAATAATCCGTTCGATATAATTTTTCTTAAAGGATCTATATAGCGATAAGTATCAGAAAACATGCATCGAAAGATTACCGTTTAAACGTAATTAGAGTAACGTTTAATGTATATAAATCTTAACGATATATGTATAGTAAATAACAAAGCCAACGGCATTTTTTTAATGAGAATAGTGAATAGTAAAACGTAGTACGTAAAAATGTCTGTGCCGACTCACCCGTAAACTGTGCTGTCCCGCAAACTGCTCCTGCATTCAAAACAACACAGAAAGCGTGGTTAAACAACGATTACTAAAATATAATGTGTATGGGTGTAATTGTGATTGTAATAGTGGAAGACCATTGAAATATTACCTTATTTGTACGTGTTTGTCGATGTTAGGAATGTTAGTCGATAGATAAAAAATAACAAAACAAAACAATAAAAAGGAAATGACTTGAAACATAAAAAATCATTTATTGAAAGTCAACGAGCAATCTACTTGGGTACATTACTTAATAATTTTTTAAAATTAATATTCACTCTATTGCTTAAAAAGAATAATAATTTTACAACTGAAAATATTCTACACTTGTAGCTATGATTGGGATTGGTTATGACAACAACAGATTTATTTTTAGTAATAATAATAAAATATCATTTTAAGTAATAAACTATAATTTTTAAATAATATAATCTCATTAACGAAAAATCATTATCTCTATTTCAACAGCATTAATTCAAATATGTCATTCTATAATCAAATATCACGCAATAAAGATAGAAAGGAAAAACTCAAAACTAGCGTTGAATATTGCGGCTTCACGTTTTCGTTGGTACTGCTAATAGATTTATAAATAAGTTTTGTGCATATCTTACATTTTTTCTTCGTAAAAAATGTATTTTATTTGTGCTGAATCATTAGAGAATTCCATTAATTGTAGTTATATTTTATTAGTGTCTATTTTCAATTAAGAATTTTATTTTTACAAATGCTTTTAATATGACCAAGAGATCAGAAGATTATCAATATATTTTAACAATAGATTGTTGTATTAACATAATTTTTAACAACTGTATCGAATTTACATTCGTAATATCGCATGTGCCGTAGTCAAAATGACAGAGAAAAAAATTTTAATTGAATTTCCTTCATCATTCATCGTTAATTTGAATTAATCGTTTTATTGCATATAGTTATGTCAAGCAAAAATATAATTCAATACCTTCGAATCATTTGTTATTTTTAACAACTATATTAGATGATGCATTATTAGTATTTGATTGCAAAAAATAAAAATTACCAAAGACGGCTAAATAATCCATGAAAACTACAAGTAAATTATAAATTCACTACTGTAATACAATTAACAACATAGATACTGACAACTAATAATAAAATAAAATTTTCTATTTTCAATAAAACTTTTTTCTATGTGTGTGAGTTGTAAATAAAATATACAAAAGTATTTATAAGACTATATAGGTATAATGATATACAAAATGCAAGTAATAATAGTAATAAAAATAACGACAATAGTAACAGTAATAATGATACAAAAGGTTCTTTAAAGTTTTCAGCTTATTTGAAGCATGTTCACATAACTTAACGCCTGACACATAGGCCAACAATCGAACTTTCGCCTTTGCAAAAGAAAAAAGAAATAAACATAATTTGATGTTAGTCATGTTGACAGAACGGAACATTAAGTAACTTCGATTTTTAGCCCCGACGCATAAACGTCTCATAAATCATGCATTACGACGACGAGAAAAGAAAGAAGCCGCCCACTTCTCAAATAGGTATATTTTGGAAATGTATTGAGAGAGAAATCCGTTGCTTCGCTTCCAAATAAAAGTTTTCAGACACGACTGGTTCTCTGGCAGCCTCTTTAGCCCTTTCGCAACATCAAGACGGTTGTTTGCTAATAACCACATTATAAACTTTATTATCGTTTGCTTTCGTTTGCATTCGTCGCAATGCAGTCATAAGTATGCTCTTCTCTCAACGAAACACGAGCCGTACGATAAGACGGTGTCATGGACGAAGCCTCTCCACTTTCTGCATTACAAAAGTAAGAAAAAACACACGTCTGTCGCTTTAAAACGGTACAACATCAAATTGGAATTTTTGTGTCTTACACACACACACACACACACACACATACATACACACACACACACACATACAAAACAAACAAACGGTCAAAGTAAACAAAATTTGGTGAGAGATCCTAGAGATCTCGCGGTCGACTTTTGTGCGAACAGCCAAAATAAATCTACGCAAACTCATTTGTCGTACCTAAAAAAGAAAAATAAAAACGACGTGTTCTAATAAAAAGCATTAAAAAGATGCAACATAAAGGCAAATAAAAATCAAACAGAAAAATTAGAATAAGGAAAATAAAAAGGATAACATTCGGATAGAGAGTATCCGAAAGAGTCAAGAACGCGTTGTTTATGTAAGTATTGGAAAATCTTTTTATAAGAATTTTTAAATTCCATGAATTGCGTACCTGCCATTACCATGCCTGAATAATGCTAGAATTTCTTCAAAGGTCTTATTCTTGGTTTCGGGAACCTTTTTGTACGTGAAGATCCAGAAGACCGCTAGGAATGCACTGAACGGTAGGAACGTATAGTTTTCGAGGTGGTTCTGAAAAATATAATCATTGCAAATTATTTCTTTAACAAGTAGCATCTTTACCGATACAATTTCCTTAAATTTTCTTGTATTTATTTTTATTCCCAAACTTTATATTTTTATAATATTTTCTTTGTTAAATTTCCAATCTTTAAAAGATGCGGTACTTGATAAGTTCGTGAATTATTAACGCAGTATTTCTCCCTCAAGGTTTAACGTACGAGACGAGACGTTCAGAGTTACGTTCGCGTCGTTCATTATTCATCGAATTCTACTCTGCCGTAAAACTGTCTATATACTACATTGTGCTAGTAGCTTATATAAACGTAAATCTCGCTTTCGGATGCATGCAAATTGTCGGCCAGAGAACCTTTGCCCGAAAATTTAAAGAATACCGGAAACGTGCCTTGGCCGAACTATGTGATTGCAGAGAACATTAACAGCTGAAAAATGCCGTAAGATGCGTGATTCATAGTTAATTTTAAAACTTTTCCAAAATTTACAATTTATTTTACATTCATTAAAATGAACAGAGTGGAATTACATAAAAATACCTTATAAAAAGTGAGCCTATAGGTAAATTACAAGTTTGTAAGATTGCCTGATTGGCCTTGGCATATTACAACACATTTATTCGTAATTAGTTTTTAGAAAAAATATTAAAAAAGAAAAATAGTAGGAAATTTACAATGATAAGTGTACTTGCACATGTAATTTTTCTTAATTATCTTATTGAGGTTTATTTTCTAAAGCAAATTAAGTGCAAAAGCATCGTTAAAAAGTTTAAAAAAATTAAAGAGTCTTTATTATAATTTTTGAAAAAAACATCAGAAATTAATTGGCGCATTTCCATTTCTAAACATATATATAAGGAGAAGTACAGAATACGGCTGGCATCACGCGCGACTGCCTTTGAACTCGCAAGTCAGGTATTAAACATACCTCATCACACTTGGATGAAATGGAAGAGCACGGGTCTAGAGTTCGCAAATGCGGACTCACATGAGGCGCCACTTTGTAATACATTCTTACGCGAATGAAAAAGCTGTTTATAAAGTCAAAGCGTTTTCAAATATCTTTCAATCCTTTACATGGTATTAAACTCATGTAATAAAAATATCTTTTGGTTATTATTTCACATTTTTATTAACTAAAATAAAAATATATTAACCTTTAGAAGGTACGATTTATGTGTATAAATAGCCAATAAGTCCGGTGGAGTTTTTAAGTTACCTTCTGTTTCCTAAAATGGTCAGCCTGACCCTCTAAAGGTTAATCCATTTTCATAGTATTTGAAGCGTTATATATGTGACTTGGTTATAAATAAAAAAATTATGAAATATATTTGAGAAGAGAAAAATCATGAGTCGAACTGACCTTCATACTCGGGAAGCAAATTCCGACGAGGAAGTTGGCCATCCAATTGACGAGGACCGCGATGGACATGGCGGCGGGCCTCGGGCCCTGGGAGAACAGCTCGGCCGTGATCATCCAGGGTATCGAGCCCGGCCCCACCGCGAAGAACACGACGAAGCTCAGGATCGAGACGACCGACAGGTACGACATCCAGTCTATCATTTCCTGTACGTAACCAAAAAACTCCTATCAGGCAGTAGAATCGAGTTCGCCTTTCCTGAGCAGCTGGAGGAGCCTCAGGACGATCGCTCGTCAAAATAAATATCAAACTCAATCCTCGTTTCAACTCAAAGAAATCATAAAATATCTGACATGCAGTATATACGTGCAGCTCAATCCTGTGTATCTCACTGTTAACTATTTACAGTATATTTGCTATCGTGTAAATATTGCTCAAGAAGAAACGTCACCAATACTTGTCTTTTTTCCTCAATCTCTTATCCCCAATTGAATATTTTACCCAATGTCAAAGTACATTTTCAAAGCAACGTTTCTTTTGAATATGTGACGCGTAAACACTCGTGGCGTAAGGTATATTACAAAATTGCATCTTTAAATACATTAAAAAGCTCGTTACTGTAGTCAGTGCTATAAAAACCTATCTGATGATGATGCGGAAGATCTTGCTGGTGTCCGCTAACAATAGACTCTTTTACATTAAGAGCTTTATTTCATCTAAATTAGTGCTACAATTAATATTCATGTCAGTTACTTTGAAACATTTAAATAGCTGTGACTTTACAGTGTGAAGTTGTTAAGGCTCTAAAAAGCTCTTCAAATTTTTAAACATTAGGTATATCGTCATAGTTCCAAGGTAAATGTCCATTTTCTTTATCTATTTTATTATTAAAGTCATATTTTAATACCTAAATATTTGTTTAAACTTTTTACTAGAGCGGTATTTAAATACTTGTCATTAAATGAACATTGACCTTATTACAGTATCCAATCTGAAGTAAGCTACTTGTCAAGATTGCAGATATAAGAACAGGTACGAGTCGCGAAGACGAGTAAACGAGAAGCCCTCAACAATCGGCTGCCTTTAATCATGATACGCGTGTATACGTAATTATTGTCAAAAGGTCCGTCGTCCTCGCAAGCTTGCTCTTTGTTTGCGCACTAATGCAGGAAGTCGCGGTGGCTGTAGCACGCGAGCGAGAGAAAGTGGAGTGAGAGAGAAAGACAGCCATAGCCAGAGATAGAGAGAGAAAACAGTAGTAGTATACACGTTAACAGGTTTGAGCCCCGTTGAAACATAAGCTGATAATGCACATAACGGACGGCAGATTAGAATCTCCTCCAGACAGTTCACGAAAGAGGTAGAGATGATAGGGGAGGGGAGCGGAAGAAAGGAGAGGAAATGGGAAATTCGAAGCGTGAGAGTTGAAGAGTAAAATAGAAAATCAGCGCGATCGCTCGGGTATCTGCAGATTTCCCATTTTGATTTGGGACTTACTAGTATGTTTCAGTTGCGCGAACTCAGAGAGCTCGTCTATATTTGCTTTTGAATCGCGCAGCGATCAAATTGCTTCTGTGCCTCTTGTTATCTCACGAGTACAAGATAATGTTCGCACTATATACTGATCATTCGAAATAAGATGACTGGAATTATTATTCTATTCATAACAGTGTAAAATTATTTATAAATGAAATTGTCCTTAGTTATTTTCAAATAACACTTACTAAACAGCTGCAGATACCATTTCACGAATCGCAAAATAATAAAAAAATAAATGACAAAAGAAAACCATAAACCAGTTGGATAATTGTGTGAAAGCTGTTATTTACATGCAGGTATAGAGTGAGGAGTCCTTACGTACTAAATGAATGGCTAGGATTAACTGAAAATGAGACATTTCATCTGAAATG